>BRZM01001226.1:0-107664 GCA_033238685.1 Lates japonicus | reverse complement strand
CACGTCGAGCAGAGTTGTTACGTAAATTGTCACATAACAAATAATGGAATAGTATCTGAAAATCTGCAAATTGAGTTCGTCCTCATCAGAAAATAAGTGAACGGACGCCGACCGGGATGACGTTCGCATGGCGTCCTCCATGTACGATGGCGGTCATTTCAACAAAGACAACATGTCACATTAAAGGCGAGTGGCCGCCAGCAATCAAAACTTCTCCCCGCCCAACCGAAACACAGATTGGTTCACGGGCGGCAGAACAGAAAACCTCACGCCAGTTCGGTCATCCATACTTCCACGACAACCTGGCTCCTCGTCACCTGGTGCGCAGCCAGCGCAGTCAGCGGCCGCCGAACCGCATTCCAAAATCAGTTACAATCACAGCCCCAGATTATACCAGGGATGACAGGTCTCGGCAGCGACAGTGTCATTGCATGTAGCAGCAATCCACGACTCATAATCCAATAAAATGACTTCGATCAATAAATTACATGATGTTCATATAAAATAGTTTGATATCCAGGCTGCTCAAACATACGTCAATAAAGTTATTAGCGATGATGTGATGAGCGTATAGCGTCACTTACAGCAATACCGGATTCACATCATCCTTCATGATGCAATACCGGTTGCACCATGATCGATTTCACATCACGAAACATCATAATCATGCCTCTATCAACATGCTTGAACAAGTTGCTCAGACTTTGTAACATTTGCTTAACATGCGCACCGTACAGAGGTAGCCTCACCCATCACTCTGGAAATCTTTGTTCGTCAGGCGATATTCAAAACACATTTGGGGTTCAACGCAGCCGACAACAGCTGCTTAAAGAACAACGGGACGACACCGTGACATTTTCAGAAGCAGGAGATAAATAAGAGATCAATGATGGTTTACCCCAGCCCTTCAGGGTCCCAGCGAATGCTGGTTCACCACCGTCACCGGCGCCATTGTCGCCGCAATACCAGCGCTTATTATTGCCAGATGTCAAACATGCCCTTCAGCAGCCACATAACTGACAACAGATACTGGTTGAGATTTAAACCGAAAACACGATCCATTCAAAACATATTTATTGCGCAGCACGATACGATTTCGATTTGGTCAACACGCAGCAGCGATCAACTAAACTTCAACCTAATCATCATATCCAGAAAGTCAGAAAATCGCCCCATCGCTCATCGCGGCGGTGAAAACAGCAGCACAGCAGCCACCAGCCACACATAATAATTTACCACGCGGTGGCCGCCGCCAGCAAGCAAAGCCCCTTGCCGGCTCAAATGCCCACCAATGAATATGCCTTTATACATGCCTTTTCTCCCACACATGCATTATCTGTTCAATGGTTCATCTCTCATCCACAAGCCTCCCGGGTTACGCTGCCCACCATGTCTCAAGCTCATGGTGAGTTTTATCCGGTCCCAGACCTGGCCTGCGCCGCCGTCTGGCCCGTCCGCCCGCCCTTGAATCAACAGCGCAGGCCACTGCACTGTAACGACGGCACGAAAACTGCTGTTCTGCGTGATCTCAATCAATCGAGCCTCGAGCCAAGACGATCAGGTCTTCATCAGTCTGCAACGCCGGCATCTCCACGTGATTCTGATTGACGCTCACTTGTCAGAGTTATGCGCGCATGAGAATATTGCGCAGCCAAAATACGTTAAGAGCACTAATAGCTACTTCATCCCACACGGTCGAAGGAGGAAGAGTTCAACGACCCGCCGTAGAGTGCTAACTGCGCATCTCAGTCTACCACGTCCTTTCATCGCTGGCGGATAACACGAGTCCGCACGTTTTAATCTGTTTCAGGGCAGAACGTTCGTCGACAGCAGCTGTTGCCGTCCGGCTAATCAGCAGTCTGCGCAAAGGCAGCCCACTCACCTTATTTTCGCGCCCTGCTCATTTCACGAGCCACGCCGACGTTTCCGCGAGACGACGTGCGGCCTCAGCCGCGGCCGCAGCGCCTGGAGATCTATCACCGCGTCAACTGGGCCCCTGTGCCACCGTTTCAACGGCACGGCCCCTGGCCACACGACGTTCGCCCGCGCAAAGTCTCGTTATATCGCGTTTCGCAGGTCGACGGTTTCATAGCCGCGACATTGCTGCAGTCTTCACAGGCGGCAGACACCGCGATTCACCAGGGTGTGAAATGGTCAACACTGCCTATTGATTGATCATACATTCGTAGAGTTCAATTCCGACGCCAGGCCAGGTCGCATTACGTTTCAGTATATAAAAATCACATTCATAGCCGAGCGACTACTGTTCAGAACAGGTGATCATCAGCCGATCTGGTTAACTACCACCACTGGTCATGTTTTGGCTTGCGGTCAGCCGCACCATAATATACTACCGAAATGGGGCGCGTCGATTTGCCGACCTCACTTTCAATGCTATTTACGATTACCCGTGAGTATAACAGGCCTTTAAATTTTCACTGTTTTACCTCGACCGGAACATCAGCGTCGGTCTGTTTCATTCATTCGTCAGCCTTGTTTTATAAACCGTAGCATATTCTTTGATATTCTCTCAAACAGTATTGCCGGTCTCGACAACAGTTCACTGGTAGAACAACAAAATCAACTGTCGAATCATCATAATCGATTCGTCATTTACCGCGAACGTCAACAGTTCTGTCCCAGCTCAACGCACCACTTCCGTTGTACTTTGCCTTTATAAGATCAATCATCAACCGTCACTGAAATCAATCACCTGTGTTTTCATCAGTTGCCCGGACAAAAATTTCGATTACGTTGCCGATTAAATATTGACACGACAGTAATCATTGTTTCAGCAGGCCATCTATCTTTTATCCTTCATACAACAGTTACCGTGGCATATATAATACAGACAGTTAACGAAGCGATTCATAGTGACCAACGGACATATGGTCACAGTGAAACAGCGCGTTTGTGTGTGCATCATTGACTATGTTGTAGAACAGAGGTGATCTTTGGCAAACAATAAGGTTGCCGTCTCCACACATCAGCTGCTATCTCATTTATACTCTTGATTAGAATCGCGAGGACAAAAGCCACCGGATCATTGTGCAGTGAACTGCATGCATCATTTCGCTTTCCCATCAATCCCGCTGCGGAGATAACAGGCGGGGGCCCGCGTCAGAACTGCCAGCCCTCCAGAACTTTACCAGCGAGTCCAGGGCGGTTACGCCAGTCCGGTACGCAGCAGCGGAGCAGCGAAAGGCGGTTGTCTCATCGTCGAGCGCATGCACTGGCCCTCAGCTCACATCAGAGTTGTTTACCCCGAACAACCACTGAACAAAATCAGCACCGATCTACTAACGACTGGTTCATCCTTCCATGGAGCCCTCCTTCCCGGGCATTACCGGAGACGACCAAACGCACATCGCGCGCACGCACAGCCTGCGTGAGTTTCAGGCCGCGGGCAGAGGAGGAGAGCGCGACACAGCAGCCCGTGTCTCCACTTAAAACGTCAATTCCTGCTGACACTATCGTCACGGAGTTCTCTACTGGGAGACGATGAGTAGCGAGTGATGCAAAGGAGACCGTACACACCGACTGTCCGAGGCGAAAGCACAAACCCCTTCCCTCCACCATTTGTTCATCTGCCTACCTCCCCTCCCCGCCCCGTCCTGTTTCAAAATCCATGTCCCGATCCTCCCCATATACTGTTCTCGAGTGTTGAGACAGAGATTCTCTCGACAGCGGTCCAACTGTCTCAGACAGATAACATCAACCCGAGTAGATTCTTCAGCACACTTCCTGTAATTTGTAACGGTGACGATAGAATATTGGGAAGAATAGCCTGGCGAAAGGGCATCTGTAGTCAGAAAACATCCATTGTTACGCAGTATCAAAACGTATTTATCAGTTTCAGTAAATGGAGCGATTGCGGAAAGTAGCAAGAGGCAATCGCAAAATTGCTAAAGACAGACTGAATTAACACAACCAAGATAAAAATAGCAGCCTCAGAGATCAACATCCACCCGCGTGGCCACGATAAGCCACATAGCCTCACAGCCACATAACATTGACCACAATTCATCGTCCCAGAGTTCTCTCAAGGTCTCTTCTCGTTGCGTTCTCATTCCCAGCCAGCACGCAGCTTAACACGACCTCACGTGCCTGATTGTTGCCGGTTCCTGATCATCTCTGCAAGCATGGGCCAAGGTAACCAGATTAACTCGATTTGATCTCAGAACTGCTGTGCAGCCAGCGGCTGAGCCTCATGAGATGGACACACATCCAGGGGGCAAGAGGCACACACACACACATTGCACCAGCAGCATCATGCGGAATCTGGCCCGGGAACAGAGATGGTAATTCATGACTTCAACATAATGTGTTGCGGCTAAGGGCACGAGAGGCGTCCCGCCCGGCTTTTAAACTGTTATTTAACTGAAAGAATGGCAAATGAGTAAAGAGTCGTTGCGCAAAAGAGGTGCTGGCGGTTGCGCCGAAGCCCCACAACGGCGCGTTTTCCTTTCCGCATATTACACGTTTCTTTCTGGCTCAATATGCGTTGATACAATTTCCACCGCAGGATGCCAGTCCCACCATTCCTCAACTCTGTACCTCAGGATCGCTTGGCGATTTCCCAGTTTACCGCGCAAGGACTGACCCAACAAATCGCTAATTTTTGTCACCCAGTTGCCTGGCGATCCCATGTTGGTCGACGTCAGCCGCCGCTCAATATTTTATCGAATCATCAGCACGTGCTCACTCATCCCTTTACGTGACATTCGCTGCAGTTCATCTTTGAGACCCCACACAACGGCTGTGGTGTCATTGGTCCTCCATTAGCAGGGTCTCCACTTGTTAGGTTTGAAAACTTGTTACATCTGTTGGCTTAGTAGTTATCCGATTATCTCACTTTCCTCTGGACTGGGTACGCAGAGTATGAAAAGTGGAAGACGGGAAGTGATGAGGAAGTATTGCTGAATCAGCTGGAATGCTAGTGACTGAGATAGCCTGTGGGAATCAAGCCTTGCTGTGAGAGTTGATAGCACCACAGCTACCTTTTAGTATGGTCTCAAATGACTTGTAGGATATCCATAAAAGAAATGTACATTTACTGATGATTCAATAAATATTTAAACAGCAACTGACATCAGCCAGCATATAGAGAGGATCCTACCAGGCAACTTTAAATCTTAATAAGTGCTAGTTTATTGTTAGAATTTGGAAAGTCTTGTACTAGAATAAATCTAGAAACTAAGCAGTCCACAATTTTATAGAGTTGAGAAAACGAATAGGACTGTTTGAAACATCCTGCATGCCTTTGAAAATTATGTAAGTATATTAGGGCCTAGGAAAGAAGCAATGTGTAATATAGAAAAGGAAAAAACTAGCATACATTTAGCTAGAACTTAGCTTTGTCCTATAGCCTCTTTTTTGCGCAACTTTGTTTTACTCATTTCTCCAGCTATTTTAACAGTTAAATAACAGCTTAAAAGCCACGGGACACTTTCCATTGCCTTGCTGTGAAGTACATACTGTATGTTGAAGCCAAGGATTACCATCCTGTTCCCAACAGATCCATAGATGTGGTGCTGACAGGCACCACGCCTAGGCTGTGCCATGTTAGCCCTAACATTTTGATGTGTGTGTGTGTGTGTGTGCCTTGCCTCTGGATGTGTGTGTCCATCCTCTCCATGAGAACCAGCCTCTGGCCTTCCAGCTGAGTCTTTATAGATCCAAAGCTTCCAGTTAATCTTGGCTCTTTACCTTGAGCCCCAAAAATACAGGAGTAATCCAGGAATAGTTGCAATCAAGCATGAAACCATTGATGGCCGTAATGCTAGCTGGGCCGAGGAGCACAACAGGAAGAGAATCTTGAGAGAACTTCTGGACATTGAACCACAGTCAAATATTATAGCTGGTGTTGATATGTGTTTATGTCAGTTGGTACATGATGGATGTTGATTCTATAGAGGCTGTAATTATATTTCTATCTTAGTTTGTGATGAGTTCAGAATTGGTTCTTTGGCTTTAATTTTAGTAGATTGCCTCTGTCCTTGTACACTTTTACTTTCTATAATTCATATATTTACTGGAATTATTTAGTAAATACATTTTGATATCAATACTTGATATTTTCTAACTATAGATGCCCTTTATGTTGGGCCATTCTTTCCTCAATGGCATTCTGTGTCATATTGGCAAATTACAAGTGGCGAAAAGTTTTCGGGCAGCAGGTCAAGAATCTCTCAGGTTGATGCTGTCTGTCTGAAGTGAAACAACTCTGACCACCGACAGTGAATCTCTGGTCTCAACACACTCAGAACAATTATATAAGGAGGATCAGGACACTGAGACACAGAAACAGAGAGACGAGGTAGGAGAGAGAGGGGAAGAGGGTACAAACAGATGAATAAATGAGTTAAGTGGAGAGAAGGGAATCGAAGCCACCACCCTCGCCCATGTCACCCTCCTCCTGCTGGACAGCGTCGAGTGTGTTGGTAGTGCCTCCCCCTCTCCTTTTGCATCACTGCTTCTCCGCTCATCTCCCAATAGAAATTGCTCCGTGGCATTAAATATGTAAAATTAGCATTTTAAGTAGAACACATTTCTGTGTCGCGCCCTGCTCTCCTCCTCTGCCTGCCACCCAGCCCTGAGCGCATAAGCCACACAAACTCATGCATGCATATGATATGCATTTGGTCATCTCCATGGTAACACTGGCGGGGAAGGGGAGGGGCTCGAAAATAGAAGGATGAAAAGGTGTAGTCATTGAAAGTAGATCAGATTGTATTTATTTTTTATTTAGTGAATTTATTCAGGGAGTAAGTAATACCAGCACTCTGTTAATGTGAAGAGCTGAGGGCCAGGAAACACGTACATATGACGTGGGAATAGCCACCTTTCCACTCTCCACTGCTTGCATGCAGACTGGCATGTACCTGGACTCCTTTAAGTATTAAAAGTTCCTGGAAGAGAGACATTTTCAAACAGTTCCACAACTTTGCAGAATTTTTGCCTGTTGTCTCCACATAGGGTTGTGAGTAGAAGCTATACAAGTGGTCACATGCAGACTCACACACACACACAATGATCCATTAACTTTTGTCCTCACAGTTCTGAGTCAAAAGGGTATAAAGTGAAATGGCAACAGTGTCTATGGAGACAACTGACCCTTGGTGCCCTGACACCCCAAGTCCACCTCTAATTCTACAACACCTAGTCCAATAGTGATGCACACACAAGCGCACTGACTTCCCTTGTGTTATATGTCCATTTAGTGCCTATGGATCACTTCATTCTTTTATCTGTATTATATTATATGTGCCACATTAACATTTGTATGAAGGGATAAAAAAGATAGATGGCCTGCTGAAACTAATGATTACTGTCATTATTAATCATTTAGTCAGCAACATGTCAAATTTTTTGTCCGAACAACAGTAGAAAACACAAATTGATTTGATTTCAAATTTTGACTTGATTTGATTGATTAATCTTATAAAACCAAGAAATACAACAAATAGTTGCATTTGAGAAGCTGGGACTAGAGACTATTTGACATTTTTGCTTGGTAAGTAATGAATCAATTATGGTAGTTGACAGTTAATTTTCTGTTATTCTACCAATGAACTATTTGTCAAGTTAGTTCAGCAATACTGTTTGGAGAATATAAAAGAATATACTGCAGTTTATAAAACAAAACCTTTGAGTGAGAATGGATTAGAGCAGACCTGACACTGGTGTTCAGATTCAGAATTAAACCAGATGAGAAAATTTAAAAATATGTTCATACTCCACAGGTGAATCATAAATAGCATTAAGAAGTGAGTCAGCTAAAATCAAATAGCACTTGATTTTGAGTATTCTCAGCTGTAGTTGCAGCTGTGGCCGCTGGCCAAGAAACTGTTAGTAGTTAGTAGTTAGCAGATGATCAGCTGATGATCACCTGTTCTAAGGTTTTCTGTACTGTGAATCCTTTCAGCTATAAATGTGATTTTGCTATACTGAAACATAATGCGGCCCTTAGTACAGTATCATCGGAATTAAAATGAACTCTACAGATGTATGATCAATCAATAGGCAGTGGCGGGCCGTGCATTTCACACCTAGGCCGTCACTGGTGTCCTACCTCTACCCCACCTCTTAAAAGGCTACCTTAATGTCACGGCTATAGAAACCATCAACAATATACAGAAACGCAGTATAACAGAACTTTGCACAGACAGGCATGTCATGTAGCCAGAATAAATGCCATTATTAAAACAATGCTTTAAAAACCCAATTAACACAATACAATAGGTCTCCAAACACTGCAGCCACAGCTGAGCCACACACATCATCTCCAGCAGAAGCATCAATATTAACTCATAAAATGACAAAGACGTAAAAAATAAAATATAGGTAAATACACTTTACTCACCAGAACTGCTGATTATTTGTAGACAACTAACTGCTTCTGTCGAGCGGACATTCTCTGCCCTAAAGCAAATTAAAACTAGTGCGAGATGCGACTGGGCAGACTTGACTTTCAGTGTTAGCCTCCATAGCGATAGAAAAGGACTTATTGTTGGAACTGAGATGCACAGATAACCTCTACAACAGAGTCATTGAACTCTTCCTCCTCCTTCAGCCATTGTGGGTTGAGAAAACAGCTATTAAATTTATACTAACATGTTTTAGCTTGCGCAAGTAGCTATACATGCGCTTTGCTAGCTCTGACCAGCACGCTCTCTGAGCATCCAATCAAATCACATGGAAATGCCGGCGTTTGTGCAGGCCTGATAGAAGACCCTGATCGTGCCAACTCGAAATCTGATTGGTTAAAGGATCCACAAGGCAACAGTTTCATTGCCATTCATTTTTAATTACAGTGGCCTGCACTGTTGATTCTAAAGGCCTCAAGGCAGATCTCTGTTAACTTGGCAACACAGGGCTTAAATCTGATTGGATAAAAGCTCCTACATAAACAGACTGTATTGGAAGCAGCATAACCAGGAGGAAAGCTATGAGATGAAGAGAATAGACTATTTGAAACAAATTAATACATATAGTATTAATGGGAAAAAAAAACATATATAAAAAATATAATTCAGTGATTGTGACAACGTTTGGGCCAGCAGAGAAGGCCTTGCTGGCCCTGACAGCCCACCACTGTCAATAGGCTATTGTGGTAAATTATTATAATGTGGCTATGCATAATTAACTGCTTTAACACTGCTGTTTTCTACCACCACTGATAGTGATGGGGGCGATTTTCTGACTTTCTGGGCCATGATGATGATTGGTTGGTTTTAGTTGTGATATCCTTTTACTGCATGTTGTGATAGAGTCAAAATCATATCATGCTCACATACAGTAATATGTTTTTTGAATGGATCAGTGTAATATTCACACATTTTTCAGTTTAAATCTCGTATTATCTATTTATCAGTTATGTGGCCTCTTAAGAGGACATGTTTGACTTGTCATATTAGTAAAAGCACTGGTATTACTGATGACATTAACAATGGCACCGTGACAGTGTGAGTGAACCAGCATTCATAATACTAGGACCCTGAAGGGCAACAAACTGGAATTAAACCATCATTGATTTTCTTATTTATATATGTGCTTCTCAAAATGTCACAGTGAAATAGTCCCATTGTTCTTTGAAACAGCTGTTATTCAACTGCATTTGAATTTAAATGTGTGTTTTTTAGATATCATACTGACAGACAAAGACAGAGTGATGGGTGAAACACACCTCTCTGTGCACAGTTAAACATGTTAAGCAAATGTTACAAGGTCTAAACAACTTGTTCAAATGTTCCAGTAGAACTTTGTAATTATGATGTTTCATCAGTGTAGAAAGTCAGTCATGGGTGCAACCAGTGTTGCATGTGGAAAGTTGATATGAATGCAGTATTTATGTGGGTGACACTATGCACTCATCACATCATCATATGTGGCTTTATTAATGTTTGAGCAGCCTGGGATGTAGAAGAACACTGGTTTATGTAAGACATCATATATTTATTAAATCAGAAATCCATTTTTTATTAGATTATGAGTCAATGGATTGCACTTTACATACCATAATGCTGTCACTTTTGTAAAGATTTTGTCATCCTGACATAATCTGGGAGCTGTGATTGTGCTAGTTTGGAATGCAGACAGCATTATAGCAACTACACCTGGCTGCACCTTTGCCTAAATGACAAAAATAGGTTGTCAGTAAATTATAGATGACTGTTCGAAAAACTACTTCCATGAGTTTTCCTGTTCTGCCACCCATGGTTAATCTATGTTTCAGTTTAGGCAGGAAAAAGTTTTTGTTGCTGTGCTTGACACACTACTTTCACCTTTTCTTCTAATGTGAACATATTTGTCTTTTCGACAAATGACTGCTATCATTTTTATGGAGAGGACCTTCATTACAGGCATCATCCCAAGAGGTCAGCATCCCATTGCTGTTGTTTTTCTGATGAGGACAGGCTCAATTTTTTTTTTTTTTTTTTTTTTTTTAGATTTTAGATTTTTCTTCCATTGTTTGTTGTATGACTACATTTGCATACTTTATCATTTAAGCTGACTCCAGTTTCCTCCCACAATCCACATGTTAGGTTAAATGGTGAATGTGAGTGTTAATTATTGTTTGTCTCCATATGTTGGCCCTGCGATACTTGCAATCTGTCTAGGGTGTACCCCGCCTCTCACCCAATGTCAGGTGGGATTGGCTTCAGCCCCCCATGACCCTTGAGAATAAGCAGCATAGATAGTGGATGGATAAAAGACAAATACGTCAAATGTAAAAATGTAGCAAAAATAGTGACAGTGTTCACTCATTGGGTAAAACTATACAATTTACTGCAATTGAGTACAACAACCCTCCAATAAAGCCCATCATTGTCATTCTTGTAATGATCAGATTTGTTGCTTGTTGACACTGTATCAGAGAACTGTTGCCTTTATTATACTTGTAGGCCATAGTTATTGTGGTGCACATTGAATAGCAACATTCTGTCAACCCTTCATGTGTGTAAATGTAGTTGGATAAAATGTGCTGCTGCAACTCGGCTGGATGCAAAGCTCACATCAAATTGTTACTGAAATAAACAGAGAAGGCAACTTCCTGCTCCTTAGTGTATAAAAATCTGAAAAGAGAAAGAAGTAGCAGAGTGAGAGGTGGGTATGTAGTAATTTTATGCTCCTTTGTGTGTCCTTCATGCAGCAACACACACAAACACACATGAACACGATCACCATGTGTTTCTGTTTTATCCTGTGTGTGTGTGTGTGTGTGTGTGTGTGTGTCATTGCCTCCAGCTTGATTCTCCATCTCTCTGGGTCTGTATGGGAACCAGCCGCTGCAGACGAGATCATTACAGCATCGTTCATTAGAGTCATCATTTAACTTCAGATCTGCCCTCTGTTCAGCTCAACACCACTCGCAAGACCTCTGTTGTCTCACTCTTGCACACACATGACACACGCACATACACATACACACAGCTACTGCTCTGCGTGTTTGTGTACCTTAATGTTGCATTTCTTTTATTTTCTGCCTTTTCTCTCTAATGCTGTTCTCATTTCTCTCAAAATTTTGAAAGAAACCAACTCTCCTTCCAGCAGCAAAAAAACCCTCAAAATAAACTTTGGCAGCCCTTTCAGTCCTGAGCGCCCACATAATCAATCATAACCAGGCCGTACAAATTCATCAGCTTGGATCCATTTTGCCGTAGTTAGAGATCAAAAGGTTGTGAGTTGACTATAGGAAGTCCAGGTACTAACCCAGACTAATTTATCTAACATGGGAGAGATTTAGCCCCCTGAGGAGATGGGGACATGGTTTTTCTCCATCACGTCGAATATCCTCGATGGGGCTCGAGGGCACTTAGTCTTGCCGCAGTATATCCTGTACACCGTTTAACATTCCATTGATCAGATTAATTGCAGTTGATTGTGTCCTGTGTGAGGAAGCGTGTGAAAGCACACATTTGAAATAATTTATAAGGTACAAGATGAGACCTTTTTTCTTTTGGGGTCTTTTGTTATGAACTGCAGTTAAGGATTAGATGAAATCCAAATAGCTTGAATTTTCTTTCCCAGATTTGTCAAATTGGAAATATTTTAATAAGGACTATTTCAAAAATTGCTGACAGTTTATTGTATAATGTCTTCATTTTGGTTTCTTCAGGAAACACAGCTGTTGCCACCTATTCACTCTGCTCTGACAGGGAATCAGTGTCAAAATTTTGCCTCTTTTGGAGCCAGATCTTGCCCAAAAAATAAACAGTTTCACCCTCTTTCTTTCTCCATTTTTCCTGTGAGTTTGCCAGACTCCTCTTAGCCTTTTATTGAGTTTGTCATTTTGTGGGTCTCTCAACTTTCTCTCTTTCACACACACGCATGCACACACACACACACAGTCTCTACGTTTCTCTGCAATTATGAATAATTGTGACTGTTGAAATTTGTGTGAGCCTGGAATCCCCTGGTTCTCTTCACTGCTCGAGGGGGCAGTCACCTCTGCCGCACTGGTTTCAAGTGTGTGTATGTTCACACACACAACCCCGCGCACACACACAAACACATACTTGTGCACACTTCACACATTCAGTGAAAGGGCAACGTGCAGGAAGTGGCAGCGCTTTGAAGACAGCAATTCATGTTTCCAAGCGTGGAGCACTTATTGGAGGTCAGACTGAGGGTCTATTAGGCCTCTCATATTCATTACGGAGGGCGAGAGGCGAGAGATCCCGGGAACAACAATACCCCCTAGTTACCATGACCCCTGGACCCAGGATGTTTTTTTGTTGGTTTTCGGTTGTTAACTCCTAAGGCCTTGAAAGAGGATTCAGTGATTACTTTCTACAGTTTTAGGTTATGTTGGGTAAGGTCCTCTTGTGCTCACAGAGAGGCCAAATAGGGTTCGTGAGGAGCAATTACTCCAAAAATTCATCACTGCGGTGTGTTCTCAGATCATGATCCCTGGATGAAACCAATAATAGAAGGAGGTTTGGTATTTTAGAAACAGAAGAAGGCCAGAGGCAACAGCCAGGAACATTTGAAAGACGGTGGTGAAAATCATGGTGATGATTATTATCCAGACATTGAGGGAAAGGCAATTTCAATTCATTGCCTGAGGATTAATGCCAGTGAGTATTTCCTCAGTGTGCTTTGTGTGATCGTGAATGTCTTTCGGGCTGCTCAAATATACCATTATATATATCTCTAGGAGTCTTTTAGTTTCTGTTACATGGTGCTGAACATGCCAAAACATGCAATGCTCAATCTCTCATAGTCACAGAAACTTAGAACTACATACATCTGATCAAACACACACATACACACACACACACCTCCAGACCCCTCGAGGGATGACATTCTACACCACAGGCCAAAGCACATATCCTTACTGATGCAGTATCGCCTCCAAACCCTTGACATGCTCACTACCTGGAGTGTGTGTGTGCGTGTGTGTTTCAACAGACACGTCAGTTTAGACTAAGGTGATCGGCTCGCTCCGACCCAGCTCCGGCCCCGCGGGGGTATCCCAGTGTCCCGCTGTCCCAATGTGGGAAGGCAGAGTGTTGGATGGGGTATCCCATAGCGCCGGCCTGGCTCCTGGGCAGCAGACGGCTAAATCAGTCACAGATTGGATTATGAACGGCCAGTTATGAATACATCTTTCTTAGATTGCACACACAGGAAAACACAAGCACTTGTGAATGTGCTGAGGCTATTTATTATGACTCCTGTTACAACATAGACATAACATGCACACCAACACCCAGATTTAGATCTACAGAAAGATTTTTGGGGGGAGAGTGGGGGTGTGATTTACCTATATTGGTCTTTTGTTTTGACTTTCTTTGAACTGTTCATTTCTTTTTTCACTTTCTTTCTTTGGCAATTTTCTCAACCAATTTCTTTCACTCTCCTCCTCTCTTTCTCTCTATCTTTCTCTCTCCCTCTCTTTTCCTCCTTTCTTCTCAGCCCTCAGGTCATAGACTCAGTTTCAAAGTGTTGATCCTCATCTGAAATCTATTGCAATCAGTGCAGCGCTGGACATGAAATACAGGCCTGTGAGATCCGATACGTGTGTGTGTGTGCATGCCTGTTTGTGTTCAGGTGGCTTTTTGTTACAGTTTCAGTCCAAAATAATCAATAAGACACCTGGTAGAGCCAATGTGAAACATGGTTGTGAGAATACAGTGTTGTTGTATTTACTGAGGATGCTTTTTTCTTGTGTTATAGTATTTGTTACAAGAAGAGCTACAATATTATCAGAAATAAAATGCAACTAACATAGCAACAGCAACTACAATTATATGCCCCTTTTTTTGGAAGATTTTTTTTCTACTTGTTTTTATTTTCCTTGATTTTACATAAATCTTGTAATTACATGTTGAAAAGTTGCCCATAAAGAAAGCAAAGACTTATCTGTATACACTCAGTTGCCAGTCTGCCAGTTTATTAGGTGCACCTAGCTGGAACCAGTGTCGTCTAACACAACAGCCCCACTACAAATCCTACTCTTACTGATATAAATTGGCTATACTTAATATTAGTTACACCTAAAAAGCAAATGTAACACAATAAAATTCAACATTCAACAGTACCACAACCTACACCCTCCACAATGATCATACTGAATCAGTATCTCTTTAACACAGTTTCAACAGCAACTGAACATGATAAACTTTGCATGACTGTTGTATATGGCTGCATTCATTTTAGCTAGCTCCTGATAAACTGGCAGATAACTGTATCTGCTTTAGCTCAGACAACCCATTGTAATTACTTGGCATTTTGAGGTTTCTAGATGTAATTTTCTGTGTAAATAACCTACAAGTTATTACATGAAATGCAGTTTTATCTTTTATAGTGGACTATACCACAAACATACCAAGCCAGTAAACACACACTACATTTACCTTTTTTGAAATATATATAGCATACAGCATTAAGGATATACTTGTATTTTATACTACTGCATGGGTGATTTAGGCTCATTATTATTATTACTACTTCTTCTTCTTTTTTTGTTTGAAATGATATAACTTCACAATTAGTTTCTTCACAAGTCTTCCAAATCGGGAAATAGAAATACAAAAACATAACCAGGAAAAAAAGCAACATATTTGGAGTGTCACTCAAAAACCATACCAAAACTTAAGAGGTTATGGAGTAATAATGGAGTCATTGTAGGGTGGATTATTTCTCAGTAGGGCTATTTCAACTGTCATCAACCTCCATAAGTAGTTGTTCGCTCATTATTTAAATTAGTAATGCATTTATATGTGTGTTTGAGTGTGTGTGAATGTGGCTTTTGCAGGTATGTATGGCTTTATTTGTCTGTTGGGCTCTGATCCCTCATGCAGGGTTTTGAGTATCCATCCTGATCACCAGGAGCTGATAAGATGAGTGCAGTTGTTGTCTTTCATCGCCCTGGATGAAACATTCCTTTCTGATAGTTCAGATCAGCCTCACAGGCCGTTAACACAGGTTAGCCGAAGACACTTGGAGCAATGTTACCTCTGTGTCTGCTATTCTCAAAGCCAAATTAATGGCAGTTTTTTTTATGTGAAACTGATGGAAAAGTAAGAAAAAGTAATCTTGAAAAAATGCATTTTACTAGCCTTTCATTATTCCCAGATCCCCTTTAAAAGAATAATATAATAATCACAATAAAATTGAGCCCAAGACATGACAGTTTAATTCACCAACAGCTTCTCTGAGAGTTTTTGTCTTGTTTTCCTAAAAGCACAAGTGGGACTTCTTTGTAGTCTTTGTCCGTGGCCCCTCGGCCCGTGTCCCGGCCAAGTTAGGAAAAGGCCAGACCAGTGCTCTGCATTGTTAACAACATTTAATCAAAGCTCAATCAAAATAGCTACCTTTCTTCCCGTGCCTGGCCGGAGGTAAAGTATGTCTGTCGGAGGGAGTCTTGTCTCTGTCCGCTGACAGACGACCAAAGAGAGGGCTCTGTATGTTCTTATCTTCATCTAACCCCCCTGTCAAATCAACCTGCACATAAAAGAGAGACAAGAAACACCCCCTAAACTAAACTGTGCAGTACTTCATAGACTCTAGGAACTGAATAATAAAGAAGATAATATGCACCTTTTTAAATTTGAGGCCTCAAATGTTTTACTGCAGTGGCTAAAGAATATTTAGCTTCTTTATTTCAGAAGGTTCTTTAAATTCCTGCATACAAAGGCTACAGTTTTTGACAAGTTGTTTTTATTATACCTTTTTATTTCCAGCTAATGCACTTGAGCACAAACAATAAATGCACTGGTTTCAGCGCAGATAGTGTTACCCATATGGGAACGGTCAGACTTACAGCTCCGGTTCCCTGCCCATATGCCGACCACTCCAAGTATCAATCACTGCATCTAAATGACTTAAAAGAACCATATTGATTACCAATACAGCATCATAAATCAAGATGCAGACACACTCCTTTTCTCTCACTGTTACTCTCTCTTTCTCTATAACACACATACACACACAAAGAGCTCATGAAATCATGACAATAAATCTGGTGGACAGATTTCACATGACAGGGAGATACAGATGAAGTCACTCTCAGCTTGTTTGTAACCAGAGATGATTAGAGACAAAGAGAATAAAAATGTAAAAGTGTGTTGAAAAAGAGGAGTGACAGAAAGATGCTCAAAATTTTTTTTATTTTCATCCATTGCAGCTAAAACAAAGTCTGTTTCCTACAGCAGTCTAGCATTTACTGTATGTTTTCTTTTTGGGGGGCTTTTTCACCTTTATTCAGATAGGACAGTGGAGAGAGAGAGAGAGGAAACAGAGAGAGAGTGAGTAGGGGAATGACATGCAGTAAAGGTCCGGTCGGACTGGGAGTCGATCCGGAACCGGGCTGCTCAGGGCACTGAGGCCCATGTGGCACACGTCCCAGCTTATTCGCTATCACCCTATATAAGCTTCCTTTTCATTCTCCTCGCACAAACTGCTGGGTCTATCTCTCCATGCATTTCCACCTATACTGGACACATGTTCCTCTGCTGCTTGGCCAGAGGGCATACATGAAAACTAAGGCAATAAGAGCATTAGCCTCAAAAATGTTGTATTCACTTATTTATGTATCCCCACAACACCCTTGCAATATTGATTAAATCAAGAAGATGCTGCAGAATTTTTAAAAAAGCTTTTGAACCAGAGAGGAGGGAACACCTCTTTGATCGCTTTCCAGGTGAAATCCAGACTGTATTTGCTTTCGAAGATATTTGTTTCTACTCCTTTTCACTCTTGTGGCGATTTTCTGTTGGTTCATGTTTTGCGGTGTTTCTAAGCTTAAATTTCATTCTTTTCTCTTTCTTCGCTTTCTGGTTTTACCTTTAAAGTACAGGCAGCACACTTCTGAAACAACAACACGCATGTTTGATGCACAAAAGTGTCCCATCTAATATTTATCAATATAACTCTACTACACTATGAATTGAGTTGTGTTCAGCTACTCAATTTAGTGTGAAGATGAGAAAAGAGAGAGTGTTGCAGAGGATATTTTTAGGTGGTCAACTTAATAGATTGCAAAACAGAAAAGAAGCTGAGAGTTTGTTCTGTTTGATGTCAGGGTTTGAAGCAAGGCTGATCTTTAAAAGTCAAACTGGGAGGATGAGGTTACATCATTCTGTATTTTTTTCTCATTGTCAACTAATCCAATGAAAACATCAAAACCAACAACATAAGTCTGTCTCAATACTTCTTCAACTTCACTACTCTGTCTATGGCACCTGTCACAAGCAAATTAGCTTCTACCAAAGAAAAGAAAAACTACTCATAAATATATAGCTTTTTAAAAAGGCTACAATTGTATGATTATAGGGCAATTGAAGCAAGGAGTAAACTTGTACCTGTTGGAGACTATCAACCTCTGTTGTTTCTGTGTACACAAAGACAGAAACATACCCATTTTATGTTGAATAGCAAAGTTTGGTATATGTATGTTTTATACATCTGGTAATGTAGATTGAGATTTACATCATTGAGATTTATAAACCATCTAGATTATTCCTTTAATCACTGGTTTATGACCAGAGCGCCTCTTGCCTGCTCCACTAATTGGGGAGACTCCGCCAAAGAACGGCAAAGACCAAAAAGCAGTCTTACTGTCTGTGCCCATTGCAAGCAATAAGGTTCTCCAGTAGCCGTCATTCTGCACACTAAGCATGTAACTGTAAACCATCATCAAGTGTGATATCTCAGTCATCATTATCAAACCTAAAAGATAATCAATGATTCATTTCATAGCACTGTTACCAACCTTGGTTTGCTCTGGAAAACCATGTGAGGTGCACAAATTAACTGTCTGTTTATAAATTTGCAAAAGAAGTTATTTGTTTAACTTTTGCCTGTATTAATCATATAAGGGAGTATGTCACCCAGTGCAGTAATGGGCTCACTGATGTTTTTTGTTTGTTTGTTTGTTTGTTTTGTTTTGAGCTTTGTAGTACTGTGAAATACATAATCATTTGGCAACACAGACAGTACTTTGCTATTGTGGACTGTTCAATAAGTTGGATTTGGTCCTTTGTCTTTTCAAGGGACGAGCTCAAAAAGGAAAACATAGAATATGGCCAGGCTTATCCTTTAACTCAGCCTACACCGGCCATTGTGTTATCTAGAATTAACCTACTGTGCAATTTATTATCATTTGACAAGATGATCTTATTTCTGTCTAATTGTAATTTGTCCGACAAGTCTGTCATGCTGGCAATTACTCTGTTTAATAGTTCCTCAGTCACTCCCCCGCCTCTGTCAGAGGGAAGAGGAGATTTAAGGCACTTTCTTCAGGCAAGCAGGGCAAGTCTCAATAAATTTGCATTACGTTAAAAGAAACACACACACATGCTCACACAGAACAACACATAGCAGCACATGCATATAAGTTCACAGTACACACAGGTGTTTGTCTGAACTGCAAATTCCTAACTGGAAATATTTCTACAAACACAAGACAATATCCATTGTTTATTGGCATTTCTACAAAATGCAGTGAGTTCTAATAACTGTCTTCATCCAATGCCTTGTGACAGTAGAAGAATTTCACTTAAAGACTGATGAGGTATTACATTTTATTGTCTCTCTTATTAACATAGCATCTATGTTTCTCGCCCTCATCTCTTGTTTCCTCCATCTGGTCTCTTTACATCTGTGATCACCCCTCACTCTTTCTTTCTCTCTCAGTCATACAGTCCAGTTCCCTGCTCTCTCATATGTGGGAATGTTTATAGTCAGTCACTCTTCTGGCTCTTAGTGCTTGGTGAGCCTGTGCTGCTACAGTAGTTAGGGCTGGGTTTTAGTAACAGAAATAAGTACAATATTCATTGTCTACAGTAGTTTTGAAAATAGATTAGGTCATGATTAATGAGGTTAAGAGGTCTCAGTAGTCAGTCAATATCAATTATTACCAGGCAGTGTCTGTCTATGGTTTTGTTACAGATTTGCAACATAACATCCCTTTTACATAATAATAATATTCTTCTTTTAGGAAGAAACTGGAAGTGTGCTGTAATTTTCTGTGATCCTACGTTTGTTGTATTTTTCAAGCTGTGTTAGTGTTGATGCCAAGAATAGCCTCGGATTCGAAATATTCTTTGTTAAAGTATGGAATGCTAAATGATTAATCTGGCTTTTCTAAAGGAAATATATATATATATATATATATATATATATATATATATATATATATATATATATACAGAAGGATAGGCGTGAGAGGGGAAGTGTGAGAATGGCCTCAGAGATCTGTTCCTGTGTTGTGAAAACAAAGAAATACAGAGTGGATGGTCAGAGATGTCGCTGCCAGAGAGAGAATGAAAAAAACAGAAACCAGAGCTTGGTTACCATTATTTCAAAGGTTGGTCTCACTAATAGGCTATTACTGCAGCTTTTCTGGAAAAGTATATACAGTAGGTGGTTTTTTAAGATTTAGTTAAAGTTAAAGTCACCAGTATATATGTTAACTAAGCAACATAAATTAAAATTTGTTGGTTGGAATTTTCTATTAGACTGCAGCCAGATAATGTTGTGATTGTCTAAAAATAGCTGCATGTTCATGAATGGATAGATTTTGTAACAGAGCAAAAGATAAAGTCTTTTGTATAACATGTATTTCAAGTATATTCAGTATATTTACCTATCTTAGTTTGTGTTTGTACAAGCAACATTTGCTAATTATATTAGTAACACAAAACTACAGTTGGCCGATGGTAATGTTACGGTTTTGCAGGTATTCAGTTGCAAATCAAAGAATGTAAATTTTCTCACCTGATGATGGCATTAGGAAAGTCAGAGGTTCATCTGAGGGGAACATGAATATGTGTACTAGTGGTGCTAGAATCACTACAAAGTCATTATGGTTCATCCTGGGACCTTTGAATGTTTGTATGAAATGTCATAGCAATCCATCCAGTATTTGGTGAGATATTTTCTAGTTGGGGCTGAAGTGGTCGATCAACTAAAGATTGGACATTGCCATCCATAGAACCACACACAATGAGAAGCTATATTAACCAAAACAGGACATATATTTTAACTCAGACTTTTACTGTTATGTTGGCAGACATAATCCTAAAAATGTTTGATTATATTAAATTGATGGACATAGTATTATGCATATGCATGTAAACATATAAAGGCACACAGAGATTACAGGAGTGAGATAGATAAGACCTGCAGTCCATTCTCTGCTCCACTTGAGTGCCTGATCTGAGCAGAGCAGACAGGCGGCAGCATGCCCTAGAGTCATGTAAAATGCAAAAGGAACATACTACCTATTAAACTCCTGACGGCAGAGAGAGGCCATACACACACACACACACACACACACAAACACATACCTGTACACATTCTTATATTCATACACAAGTGTATGCACTTATACTTTTTAATCTGCTCCATCATAACATCCAGACACCAGTACTCAGTAATTATTGCTTATGAATGATTGCAAGTATCCATTAACTGCCTCCTATAGGTTTAAATGTGTGAAGATGGTTGTGTGTGCTTATGGCACAGTCTGTTAACTAGGGTCTTTGTGGGGGGTATGGTTGCTTATCCCAATTACCATAAAGGGAAATCTGTTTTGACCGATAGAATTTGACCCAGATTCAGAGCTGCGTTTGTTAACCATCTCCCTACAACCTCCCTTGTCCCAACTTGTCATCTGTATCTCTTCCACAACACTTGAGCAGTACTCTTTAAGTGTACTTAACCTAGCAAGTCCACATGTTCTCTTTTCATTATTAAACCCTCCCAACAGACTATCAACTTTTTATTCTGCCTCCTACCAGAAGTTTCTTCAAATATCTCCAGCACTCATCTAAGCCCTTGAACCCCAAACGACACTTTAAAACACTTAAGTCTGAAAACTGCCCTCAAATGCAAGACAAAATATTTATCAAGATAGAATATTTTTCTGTCTGACAACAAGGAAGCTTTATACTTTAAGTAGTGAAAGTGCCGGGAGAAGTGCAGCTCTGAAAGAGAGATCTCAGATGACGGTCCTTTATCATCGCCAGAAGAGCCGAGACGCTTATGAGACATGCACATTATTGATAGACAATCCAGTGCTGCAGGGGCAAAAGCACGTTTACTTAGCTCTCATGTTCATCTCTGTTCTGCTCGCTTAATTGGTGCAATAATGAACATTGCATTTCAGCGTGTTTTGTTGAGCCAGAGGTTAACTAGGCTCTTACTGTTTCTAGTGTTCTATAGTCCAGTTCTGGTGAATTAAAGCAGCAACATACACTTTTATCTGGTTACATGCCCACATACACTAAGTATAATATCACAAATATTCTTTTAGACAGGCAGCACACACACACTTCCAGATGTTTAGAAACACAATCGCACAAAAACATCTGAGGCTGATCCCAGGTAACGGCGTGTATGGGAAATGGTAATCCTCAGAGCCTCCCAGGCCTCAGTGACTATTTTTGAGTCGGTGCTCATCTCGGCTCATCTCTTCTGACTGTTTCACTGCTTACAGTTTGTGTTTCTCTCTCATGCTTCCCTAAAAACGCTGCTCACCCAAGCCACTTGTTTACTGGGTCTAATGTTTGTTCTGTCAGGACAATATGTTCTCTCTCTGCAGCAGTCTACACAGTTCTTCATCTGGCCCCTGGCTGTTCTTAGTCAGCCCGTGTCCCTGTGACACCTCTCTACTGACCAATGGAGAATTTAACTATTTATGACTATGAAGTAGGCCTATACAAGCAAATTAGTAATGGGAGAAGCAAATTTCAGGAAAGCATGTTAAGGCATTTTGTAAATGAGGAGCTGGGGTGTTTTCTGACATGTATGATGTATGATGAAGTTCTTGTGACACCAGAAAAATGTAAAATCATCCTTATGGTATTTGCTGAAAGCATCTTACAGAATCCCAGTTGAAAGGCCACAAAATGGCAATTGCTTGGAAGCTTCCGACCAAGAGGAATTTTCTTTTTCTTTTCTGTCCACTTGGGATGCGATTTCACACCATTAGCCCCCTCAACCTCACACCACCCCTGGACCATAAATATTTCAACCTCTCAATCTATATTCATTATAAAACACATGCCCAATGCAATATGTGGTTGTGAGGACACAGGGCTTTTATTTATTCATCTTATTTATTTATATTTCTTTCCTGAGGGCGAGACGTTGGTTTCTATCCATCTGTGCTGATTGCTGGCTATTACAGAGCACTTAGAGCCTCCCCTGAACTGGCCGGGGGGGAGCACAATCCTCGAGAGATCCACTGGCTTCAGGGCTAAGAGGTGTGTTTGTTGTGTGTGTTTTTGTGGGGGAGTAAGAGAGAGTTATAACAAGTATGATAGCAAACACAAAATATCTCAAATGAAAGACAGCTGAGAACGCATAGGACTCAAACGCAAGACTCAGAGACATCAATCAAAAGTTGAAACCATGCCTTTATTAAAAGGTAATGCATGCAAGGGCAGGTAATAATGTGGTCAGGGCAGATGTCAGAAGGCAGTGTTTGGTAACAAGCAAGGCAGGAACACTAGGCAAGCAACAGGTAAAGTCCAAAACTGGGCAGTCAAAACTGAAATCATCCTACTCTTCAACCAATAGATTGATCATGGGAAAAAACTAATCTGCATGTTATATCCAAATTAACTAAACTGGCCACAGTGCACTGAATGCACTTTACTTGGTAGCCTTATTAGCCAATAAGAATTATTGATAAACATAAAAATCTAGTATCTGCAGCATATTAGATCATTTTAGCCTAATTATTTTATACTGAAATGATAACAGCAGACTCGGTATCGACCAACATTCACCTGCACATAATCCTATATTATTTCACCACCGCAGACAAACTAGCCTATTGTTTTTTGATGAAATGCAATGTTGTTTTGTTGAGCTGTGATATGTAAATTGCTGCTGGCAAAGTTTGCATTTGACTTTTTCGTCACCCATTTTAAGTTATGAATGTAACACAGACAATTGTCCAAACACTGATGTTTTGGTCAGATGAGAGCATATCGTCCTAGTCTCCTGGTCGACCAATCAGTCATCCAGATCATTCCTAAAATCAGGTGACGGGAAAGAAGGGAAGGGCTCGGGTTACTGCAGGGCAGAGTTTGAAATGACAAGATGGTCAGTGAAAATGGCAGAGGCAGGCAGGTCATGAATGAATAACTGATTGAATCATGACAACAACAAAAAAAAAACAACGGTCATGTTAATAAGAATTAAATTATGCTGTAGTTTCTTACAATATTTCCACTCAGTTCTCATCACAGGACTATTCCATGTGATGTCCAATAAATTTGATATTAAAAAATATTTTTCTTTTACATTAATATGCACAGTCTCTGCTTATAAATATATTCTCCCTACTCTTCCTATGTAGCTGTGTCAGCTTAGGAAAAGTTTTCCCTGGTGATGTTTAAGTTACTTTATACAGTCAAAGTTATCTTCCCTCTTCTTCACCCTGTCACATGCTATTCCGTCTCAGTGTAACATGCCTGAATCCTATTTTTACACATTCTTAGAATCTTTTAACTAAAACTTGATAATCCTTTAACCACACAACTTTTTTTTGACAGCTGCATGCATGTAAGTATCTTGCATGCAGCTGTCAGACCCGCACTGTGCTGCCAATGAAGTGAGTGAAATTACTTAGGACTCTATTGCACATGGCTAATGTCGGTCTTGACAGAGCCTAATCCAACTGCTGATGTTATTAAATGCCTGGACTGCTCTTCACTTTAGACAAATGTGGTAAGATTCATTCAAAACTGCAAAAAATGCTAACTACAACATGCACATTGCAAAGAATACTATTATACCATATACCTTTGTCTCAAATAGTAGAAGTAGTGTTCAGTACATAGTGCAAGCACGCTCTCTGTTGTAGCCAAAGTTAGGCTTTGCTATTTGCCAAATTTAGCACATCAGATAATTTAGAACTAATGTTTCAGCATGAGTGTTTTCAGCCTGATTTACAGGTGCAAACACTGTTGCATCAGCAATAGTTACTTGTTTTGCAGTCAGTCAAGGTCACTGAACGGTGAATGCAGTGAAGATTCACATATTTACTGTGCTGACGGCCTACCACTAGTATCTATCAATGTTAGCCACCAGCCAGTTTCTTCTGCCTGTCATTGGCATTGGTTGTTTCTTACATTTATCTTTGAGCTCTACACATCAGCTAGTTGGCCAGTCAGCAGCACCAGAAGCCAGAACGTCAGAGACTGATCCTCCAGGCTTCACGGTTGGAATCCCACCGAGCCACAACAATGCTTCTGGCTGAATGTCTCAGCTCATTCTGCTGGAAGAGCTGTCCGTCTAACTGAGAAACTCGTGTAGCTCTGGCAAGGACTGTACAGTAACTTAGCCTGCCTTCTCATCAGAAACAACTGCCTTGCTTAATCACTTCTACATTTATTCCATTTGCTACATTTACAGTTACTGTTCAGTTTTATACTTACTTTCCTAATATGGCTTCATCATCACTATAAATTAGATTCACAGGCTGAAGTAGTGAGTGTTAAAACCCTAATCAGTGTGTCAGTTCCACATCTTTTAGCAGCAACTGTGGATATCAGGCTGTGATACCTAAAGCTCCCAAGGTTATACCTCATATATCATAACCTGTCTTTACTTCTTCCTTGTGAAGGAAAAGGCACTGGTAGATTAGGTGACACATTCCATTAGGTGGCACAAACACTGTTCTTTTATTCCTGATTGTTTGACTGAAAGTAATCGAATGTGGGACAAGTCTCAGATAAAGAGGATTGTTACATCCCAGTGTTTTCCAGTCCAGACCTCAGATACCCCTTGTCCCTCAGTTTTTTTGTCCGTTCTTGTGTATCCATGTGAACCACTGAGATCTCCATAGTGGACAGTTGATCTGCCTGAATTTGCCTTTCATTAAACTGTGTAACCTTTCACTGGATCACATGTGCAACAGAACTAAAACAAAAACTTGCAGGACATGGGGTGTGTGGGGACTGGGTTTCACTGCAGCTATTTACTCAGCAGCATCCAGTGAAGCTGTAAATGGCAGCAGGCCAGTGTCTGTCTGGTCTCCTGGGTGTTACTGTGTGTCATTTCACTATAGTGGCATGCAGGTCAGCTCAGCTACATGCACTGTACATGTTCTGCTCTGCTTAGATCTGGATGACCGCATCCTGTGCTACAAGACCATCAAGGTGTGTGTGGGAAGGTTGCATGGGTCTTTGTTGTTGAAAGTGTATGTGGCCATTTCTGTGTGTCCATGTGTGTGCACATGTGTGTTCAGTGTTAAAGAAACAATCTGTCAAATATTGTGTGAACAACCTTAAGGAGCGGGAACAGGAGAACTATAGGACTGACGCAGTAAAATCAATGAATGCTGTGAACTTTGGATTTCATTACAAGCGATTATAAGAATTTGAATCTGCAAAACATTTGACTTGAATTGACAGTAAATGTGATTCTGCATGTTTGTGACAAATTGTCATCACATTCATTCAATAAATATTCAATAAATAAGTGTTTTGGGCCCAACATCCAGGAAACTCACAGTCACACCAGAACCTTTAATTCAATCCAAGTGATAGAACAGAAACTTGTCTGTTGTGATAACATGAGTAAAATTAGAGTTAAAACAATCAAATGAAATGCAAGCAGACTGTAAGTTAAGCTGGTTTGTGGAGGACAGAGAAAGATGGTGGTATTTTAAAGGATTCCCAGAGGGGGAGTAGAAAAAGTTAGGACACTTTGACAACTGTATCTGTTGTTAATGGACCTATATTGACTTTCAGCATGAAACCACATTGCGTATTCTATGTCTGCACATAGTGGAGCTCATTCTCTGGTGTTATGGATAAGTGTTGATCCCCCCTCCCCTCCAATCCTTGCTCAAACACTTCCCCCTAGACTTCCCCTGCCTCCTGTCCTTCTTCTTCCTTCTCCTCTTTCCTCTGCCTTTATCCCTCCATCTCACCTATTGATTGGCCAATAATGTGTTTTCAGTGGTAGATTAATGGCACATTATCCTGACAAGGGTGTCTGAGGGGACAGGACGTGAGGGAGGGCGTGAGAGACGATGTTCTTTAATTGATATACAGATTGTGTGTGTGATTTTGTTTTGGGTTTTTTCTGTTGAAAAAATGATTGCATTTAGATTATTTTACATAGATTTTATGCAACTGAATGTATTTATCTGTTATTTAATGTTGGTCTCTGTCTGTAGTTTTGTCTAATGCAAAATGAAAATACTTTATTCAAAGTAATGATTATTTACTTTTCATATTGTAGCTGAAGATGAGAGGCTAAAATGTGTAATTATGAAGTATGAGGTGTTGGGTTGTTTTCAGATGGTTATTAGTTTTTTCAGCCTACATGGAGCCAGAAATTCTTCCCCTGGAATTAAAACATGCAGCATTGGGATAGAAAACATGTTTCCACAGTGACATAATAGTTTGTTTAAGGACATTTTTACTATTTGAAAACAAAGCTGCTTGCTGGAAACCAGTGAAATTGCTGTTTAGATGTGAATTTGTATGCAACGCATCCTCTGTCAGGCAGAAATTTGGTACAAATATTCATGTTCCCCTTAGGATGAATTGTAATAACTGTCGTGATCCCCTGACTTTTCACCTTCTTTAGTGCCACCAACATGTAGATGTTTTAATATCTACACAACTGATGCCATCAGCCTCCATTGTACTTTGTGTGTACAGCTAATTAGCAAATGTTAGCATGCTAATACGCTAAACTAAAATGGTGAATATAGTAAATATTATACCTGCTAAACAACCTAATGTTATCACAGCCACTGTGAACATTTAACTTGTAGTACCACTATGCTTAAATACAGCCTCACAGAGCTTGGCTATAATCTATAATGAAAAGTTTCCACAAGGTAGAGAGAAAATAAGAACATTACATAATCATACAAAGCAGCTAACTAGGATTACATTGTAATGTAAATATCACAAATTTTCTAGCCTCGTATCCCTGTCCTGATACTTTCTGCCACTCCCAGTAGACTTCAACAGCAGAGTTATATAACTCAGTGAAGTGTGAGACAAATACTTAACATTTTCACCATTCTTCTCCATAGTAAGATTGTCACTCTTTCTGCCTCCCATCAATATCAGATTCCCAATAAACGTGTTGTGGAGGTCAGTGTATTTGAGGTCAAAGTTAACATTTGCTCAAGACAGTGCTGCTGCTATTGCTTGTTCAGGTGCCCCTTCAGTTTTGTTCAATAACATTTCTTTTTGGAGATGAAATACTGCCACTTTTCCTCTGCTTTCAGTCTAATCTATTGAATGTGTACATGTCCACCTTCTCTGCAGACCTCAGTTAAATCCAAATACCTCCTACCTGCTGTAAATAAAGTCTTTCATTTAAATTTATTTATTTTTACTCTCTCACTTGGCTCGCATTGCAATTAATTTTTGGCCATAGTCCAATCTGTTCTCATCTTCTCATCCCTGCGCTCTCTCACCTCTTATCTCTGTCTCTGTAGCACTTGCTTTTATCTGATTTCATCCCCTCTGCCATCTTTCAATTTCCTCAAGCAATTTGCATCATGGAGAAGGGAGAGGGGGGGTTGTCTAAATTAGCAGATCAATAGGCCATCAAATAGTCTTTAAGTGTGACACATACACAGACCTCGTGTCTCAGGTTTCCCCCTCTAACTAATAGCCTTGTTGTTTACTTTACAATGTGCTGTGTCATGTAGTTTTGTGCTCAGGTTGCCCTCTGGTGCATCGAGACACCCCCGGGGGAAATCCATACACTGGCTCTTCAGAGTCGACTGATAGAGAGCACCAGCAAATACTGTTCACACATTTTGTTTTTGAATGTGTCTTCTTTTATCAGAATGATAAACATAGTTGAAGCATTTTTGAACTGAGAGCTGTGGTTGATGTGAATTTTTACCTCACCAAATTTAGATGTTTTGTTCTCCATATGGACAAATATGTCTTCCAAATACAGCACCTAGAGCCAAAATTGCAGAACCTGTAATGAAATCCTCCATGTGAAATCTTTTTGGCAACAGTCCTTTCATGTCGAAGAAACATGTTCGGGGACCGTCTCTCCCAGCGTCTTGGGCGATGACCTTTGTCAGATGACTGGGAGAGGTCAACAGAGGTTAAAGTAACGGGTGAGCTGAGAGAGGGGCCCCCATCTAGTCATGCAGAAAGGAGCTGCCGGTGAGTTTTACACAGGCATACTGTGCGCACACACACACACACACACACAGTTGCTCTCCAACCAACAGTAACAGCACTTCCTTGCTTCTGACTAGCCAGGACCTCGGCTATAGAGAGGCGCAGACCCATGCAGAAATACAAACGTGATCGTAGTTTTTCCAACACAAACACACACTCATCAACTGGTTCTCAGCTATCCCTCCTCCCTCGTTTTCTCTATCCTTATTACACACTCTCCTCCTCAGTCTCTCTCATTCAGTTATAATCGCACACAGTTGGGCGGGCTTCAGTGCACAGACTACTGTGATGAGCTATGACAAGGCAAGAGGCGGGAGGCAAGCACAGTAAGAATGGGAGACGAGGATGGAGTAACAAAATGAAAAGAGCACAGTTGTAGAAACAATTAGCACTTCTCACAACTAGCACTGAGGTGAAACATTAAAAAATAAATTTACCTTATCCTCCACAGTCTTTGGTGCTTTTCAGACAGCATAATCTTCAATTTATATCTCCATTAAATACAACTTAAATGTTAGTCATTTACCATTTGGCCACACCTCGCATCTTGACAGTCTGCCGTCATGTCTGAGCGCATAGCCACCAGGGATTGTGGGTACTGAGCAGTAGTGTGACTCTCTATAGCAGCTCTGAAACTCGAGACAGTCTGTCGGACATAACAGGCCTCTTTTCTTCAGTGAATAGACACACATACACACAGTCGGTGTCTCTGAAACACATATACGATGCATGCGAATGCCTCAGATTTCTTTATATCATTTGAGCAGTGGGTCGATAATGCACAAATAGTGTCCTGGTTTTTGTTGCAAATATGTAGCTCTCAAGTTTGATTTTTGAATTGAATATGATTTAGTTTACATTATTAAAAATGTAAAGGTAAGTGCTGTGGCAAAGTGCACTGGGGTCAAGCAGCACTGATAAGGCCAAGTGACTTCCAACTCAACGCAGGAGGTGAATTCTTCATTAGTTGAAAAAATAACATGACTTCAAGTATTCATTCTCTGACAACCGATGTATAATTTTAGATCAGGTTTTGGTTCAAGCCACAAGGTTGGATCTAGTCGGTTTTGTGCTACTGACAGATCCTGTTTGTGGTACAAGGAGGGGCTAAACGACCCCTGCAGGGATCAATACAATTATTTATTTTGGTCTCCGCCCAAACATTACTTTTCAACTGTCACAGTGATTTGAGATATTTTAGATGCCAATATTATGAATCTCTTTAAATTATCACAAGAAGTGTAAGGAGTTCAGTAGAAGAACAGACCTCTAAATAAAATATGGCAGAGGGCTACAGCATTTTGCCACCTCAGTATTTTTCTAAAATGTTTTGCTTTTCAAAGAGAAACAAAATGAGACTAACTCATACTGGCGTTGCCTGTTTGGTATACCATAATGCATAGTTTAGATCCTGAATACAGTGGTTTTAGCACCAGTTAAAGAAAAATATTTTGATTTGGAAACCAAGCTAATTACTTTGTACATTTTTCTCAGACTTCAGTTTACAACCGCTAGAAATAAACTGATCCCTCCTGATTATATCCAGGCATCACTGCTGATTACTTTTCTTCTTTCATACCTTCTATCTATTATAAAGAGTTACACATCTATGTGCCAGATGATGTGACGACATATTATCAGAGAAACAGGAAATCCAGAGAGCAGATTGCCCTGTTTCCTTTTTAGGGATTAGTTCAGAGCATTCATTCACTCTGGAGTCTGAGGTTTATTTCCAAAGTGCAAACCCAAATCTTTAGTAATATGCCTGACTTGAAGCCTTGTCTTAGCTTCACAGGGTTAGGAGCACAGCTTTCCATTGTGTACACTTTAAATTATGCTGAGGCTGCTGGTGTATTAGTCTGTAGCTGTGTTACAAACAGCAAAGTGGCCACCGTTCAGGAAGAGAGACTGAGGATCTAGACGCTGTCTCACACAGAAATTTAGGAAAGGACTACCCTCACCTCTTGTCTGCATCTGTCAGCCACTTACTGTGCATGGACCAAAATGTTTTAGTTTCTTATATTGCTCTTCTGATATAGCATATTGTGTAGTTTATTTACAAAGGTATATCCAGATGCATTCACACAGAAACTTATGACAGGTTGAGCCCCTCTTAATTTCTTCTGAATGCGAAACCATTTGCTGTGTAAGTACCTCACATATGTATGAGGTGGCCCTTCAAATTTAACAGTAATGGATCAGTGTATTTTCCCAATATTCCTGGGCAAGTTTCTCAAGGATGAAAGTATCAACTTCCTTTCATGTGCCCATGTGGTATACCGTAATGTGTACTTTATATCTTGAATATGCCCGTATATCAGTTGCAGATAAATATTTGAATTTGATATTTACCTTGCCATTTTTTTACATTTTCACAGACTTACTGACATTTGTTACATATTTTTAATTCAAATATTCAGTTGGCAGTAAAAGATTTTATAAGCAATGTAGAATAAGCAATATAGAGTTTTGCATGTAAAATTTGTGTGGGCCTACCAGCAAGTTTGGTCCATTAGATTAGTGTTATATGCCAAAACAGATTCACTGTTTTTTTAGACCTTATCAAGACCACAGGTGGTTAAGTTTTCTCCTGATTTGCACTGGCAACTTTTGATGTCATAATCTGTTCAAGTGTTAAGTCGGCTGTTTTCCTCATATTCTTTACCTATGAAATCTATTTTAGCACTGTATGCTGAAATACTGTGAAAGTAATGTTTGGATTGAATAAACCATGACTGAACATACATTGTATCCATATTATCTGCAAAAGTACTGAATCAATCCTGTAAAATATTTTGAATGAAGATGTTTTAATTACAGTTCCAGTAAATGGTGTAATGAGCCTATAGGCAAACGTGAATAAAGTAAGAATAGTAGGATACCAGAAAAAAAATAGACATGTGAAATATAGAACAAAATGTTAATTACATTCATATTTAAATACATAGATAATTTCAGTAATTCAAAATTCATGATACAGGAAAATACGCAAATAGTTAGGCTATAGTAATTTCTTTGGTGGCTTTAGGCTGCTGGAAATGCTGCTGTCGATAATACACAATAATAATAATAATAATAATAATAATAATAATGAAATGTTGTAAACAATAAAATGTAGAGACTGATACTGTTTTAGGCCTCAGGGCTATCATTAGTTTAGCCCGCTATTTTCTAAAAGCTTTGTGTAACTGTAGCAGGTTTAGTGTCAGGGCCTATAAAAACCCATAACTGACTGGAAAATAACAATGCCGAATCAGCTTATTTTTATGTGATATGTAACTACTCCTCTGTCGTTGTAATTGCAGTCTTTATAACAGTTAAGTCAGTAGGTCCGGCCCCACCATCTAAACACCTTAAATGCTTGAACTTGGCAACAGACCACCAGAAAGCGTTCTTTCACGTGGAGAATTATTCAAACCATCATACGTCCCCGTCATACAGGCTAGCAATTTGCTGGCGTTTGAGAAGCAGAGGTGGCATGTGCTACTCCCCGGGTACAATTACGGGCAGAGGTGGCTGGCAGCAGGCATCTCCCCTACAGGTTGCTCTCTTTGTAAGGCCGGGAGTTCTCTACCACCATGGCTTCCAGTTCCGGGGTAATCGTTAACGGGTCCGTCGATCTCGGTCGAGACGGCTGTTTCAATTTATTCCTGCGGTTTTGAAAACCATTTTCACCCAATCTCTGTCAGCTGAGAGAACTGGAGAGGCAGGCGCGCCTGGTGCTGCTCAGATAACGTTTCGTCGAAGGTAGACTCCAACTGAAAATCTGTCTCTTCGAAAAAATAGTGCGCGTTTTTCAAGGTCAGTTTGCTCTTGGCCGGGCTGCCTCCCTTTGTGGGCGCCCGGCCGTGGTGGTGGAGCTGCTGTCGTCGCAGCTGCTGTCCCTGCTCGAAGCGCACCTCCGCCGGCTCTCGGGTCTCCGCGGTTGATGATGACCGATTCCGTTCCTCCGCAGTCTGTGGTCAACTTGCAACAGAATTGCTATAATTTCTCGTTTATCCTCTGGCTAGGTCTCAAACCGTGCTTCTAAGACCACATGAATCCGTAATACCATCGGATGCGAGCTGTGCGTAATGGTGAGCACAGACAAGTCAGAGAGGGTCTCCCCATACACAGCCTACAGCTACAGATTTATCAAAACCCTCTTACCACTTTCGTGAGCCTGCTGCCTGTCCCGTGTTTCCTGCTGGACTCCGTGCTCCTGGTGACTCTGGAAACCACCACGCGTCGTCGTGGCCGAGTCATCCTACTCCGGCGGGTGACAACTGTCACAGTTCCTCCTGGCTTGTCTGAGGTTGAGGATGTTGGGTCAATAGTGAATTTCAGAGAGGCGGCACGACATGGTGCGTCCACTTTTGTTCATATTCCAAGGCGTGAGTCCTCTTTGTTTATCACTCGCGACTTATACTGCCGTTAACTCTAAACCGACGTTAATCTCACCACTAACGTCTCGATGCTTCAGGAACTACAGCAGCAGCCGCCGAGCAGACACTACTACTATGATGCCTGTCTGCAACTGCTACTGCATACACTGTGGATGGAGCGTGCCTGTTCTCGCTGATTGGTCCAGAAAACCGAGCAGTACGGGCTAATAATAGTGAGGGAATGGGAGGGACACACAACAATGCTCTCGTGCCCTCCCTTCCTCCTCCCCACACCCTCCGACCTCTCATTCCCCACATCTGGCCAAGGAGAGAGTCCGGAGCTCTGCAGGGGACCCCCAGAGTAAAGAAGGTTTAATTTCACTGTTATTTCACACCACATACAGTATGTGTGCTGTGAGACCATGCACAGCTGATGGCGTCTTTATCCGTCTGGCAAAGTTGCTTGACTCGAGCCAGAGGTGGGGGTCCGAACTTGAAAACGTTTTCAAACTGATTTACAACCTGAATGTGACGTAGATTCAAAATCGAATATCATCGTATAGAATCTGAGGTGTGTTTTCCAGTGAGTTGGGCGTACTCGCCTTTTAGTACGGAAACGGGTAGGCGTGGTTGTTTTATATACAATATTATTATACGAATTAAATTAGTTATTTCATTTCAAATATTGCATTCAAACAATATTCCTGTAGATACTTTTTAAGACAGTGCGTCTGTTAATTTGTGGTTTTACTAATGAAATTTAGGCTAAGTATTATATATCTTTATTTAGCCATCATTTATTTTACCCCTTCTCTCTCTTTGTATCGCTATTTGTAATTCATCAGGTTGTATGGAAATACTGAAGGAATAACGTGCTCCATTTGCGACGAACTAAAATTCATAAACGACACATTACGCAACGTTTTGATTTTGGCCTTATTTTGCCATTTGAATACTTCGTCCAAATTATGTTACAGGCCACAACTCGCTGACTGGTGTAAACCGTAAGGTCTGGTTGATTAAACAAGAACTGATTTTTGATATACTGATTAGTTTTAAAATGGAAAGTATATTTTTTGACCATCGCTTGTAAAACAAAAAAAAAAAAACAAAAAAACATAAAATATTTATGTCCGTTTATAGATAACTTTATGAACTACGGGCTATAGATGCTCGGTTTATTAAAGAAAGGAGCTACTCTATGTACAAAGGTTAACTTTGTTATTTGAAAGACATACGCAGGTTCCTGCTCTCAGCTTTTGTTTCTTTGGCTGTGTCAGAACATATGGATTCACTTCATTCTATAAAAGCTTCTGTGTGACCTGCCTGTTTACATTGGATAGAAATGAAGACATTTGAAACAACAGAAAACAGACAAACCAGCTTGTTTTTTTTTATTCGTCTATTATGTGAAAAGGACAAAGTCGGAAAAATCTGTGGCTTTGGGAAATAAAAAGTTTGCAAAATATGTGTATATTCAAACATACAGTACATGCAACACCTCCGGCCTCCTCTTCCCGGCCTTGCCATGCTTGGATCATATTATATAGGCTAGTCTTAACAGTGATATAGGAGTCATGGCCTGTTAGAGGCCAGAACAGAAATATAAGAAATGACTCATTACTTCCAGAAGATATCACGGTCTCTGCAGCTCTTGGATGCAGTCACAGCTTCTGCGGCACGGGTTATTGCACGATTCGGTATTCACAGGTGAATGTATATTGACAATAGACAGTTTGATTAACCAGACTTTACACCAAGCCGGTCATCTGCGATCTTAACATGCTCATTGAGTGAGCAAACGAGGACAGAGGTAGTTGATGGACCTGAGAAACCTGCGATGGGTGGAGAAACCGGATGTCCAGTCAAGTTGAAACCCAGCGTTGTGCGGGGTGCGGGTCCCTCGTGATACAGACAGACCGACAATCCGCTGGGTCGAGTTTGGGATACAGCTCTCTAGATCCGCCGCCAGCTGTCTCTTCCCATTTATCTCCTCCGGTTCTGAAACCAAATTCTGACCGAGCTCCGTCAGGTGGAGAGACGCTGCCAGCCCTGGCTTCCTCCGAGCTGCTCAGATACCTCTTCACGTCAAAAGTGGATTCCAGCGAAACACCTTTGGACTGCGCCGGAACACGGTCCGGGTCTTTTCTGGGGTTGAGTTTCTCGATCAGACGACGCGTCTTGCTCCGAAAGCGTGCGTCAAACCGTGCGTCCTCGTTGTCGTCCGTCAGGTTGCCGTCCCCTGCCTTCCGGTCGATCTCATCGCCGCCCCAACAGCTGGCTGGCTCGGACACGGCGGTGAACCTCTGTCGCTGGTCACACGGAGCAGCAGTGGTCCTCTTGAACATGTAGTATCTCTAACCTCAAACAAGAAAAAGAACAACATTAATGAGTTAAAAAAAGGGACAAATAACATAATTATATTCCAAATAGTCTAATTTCTCAGCCAGTTTCTGAGATATTATTGTCCTAATAAAAAGTTCCCACTGTTTACCGTGTTAAAAGCATGGCGGAAATAAAAATAAAACGGCTCAAGAAATTACTGAAATAAGTTAAGAGAATAAACAAGTTGCGGATTTTTAAATAAACGTGGATTTGGGAAGATTTAAAATAATCGTGTTTTGCAGTTCATTCGTTATTAGAAAGTTATGAGCATGGCAGTTAAACGTTTTGACTGGATTGCAACACATGAACCATGAGGGGGTTGTGTCAGGCCTTATTATGATACGGATAAGAGTATAATGAATACATAATAGGCTCACTATAGGAAATCCAACAAGACCTTTGCAGTTTATAACTCAATAATAACACCCATCAAGTTATTATTAATTATTGTGTGGTTGTTGACTAGGGCCCTATCACTAGAACAGAATCTTATTTGGGAATTTTAGAAATCAAAATATCTAAAAATACACTAAAGGGAGGAGTACAAAGCATGAGCGATATAAATGCCACTGGATGTGCAAAGTGTCATGTCATACAGTGCTACTTGCACCTCTGTTTTGGGTTGTATTCTGGGTATTTGTATAATGTACGTGCGTTATCTTGAGATTAGGGTTACGGATTTCTTGGGGTCGACACACTTCGACTCCCCGTGAATTTGTTGGTTTTGATTTAATTATGATAGTTAACATGCAACCCACATGCTTCTAATAGAACCACCTTAATAATTAACACCCATAAATAAACACCCTTAAGGCACTACAAGTAGTGATGTATGGCTGTAATTAGGAAGCTGTACGTGATCTAGAACCATAAACAAGGAAGCATTTACTGCTGATTTTAGACTCTTTGCCGCGAAAATGCTTCTGATCAATGAATTTTGCAGGATTTTGTACTGGCGTAAATGAGCCAATAGTCTGTTAATAAAAACGGTGGAAATCTGAAACATGTAACCTACCGACAGTAGCTGCAACAAACTGTATGAGAACGTTTAGGCTTACACCACTGTGTGGTGTTTCCAAAGCCTGAGTTCAAGGCAGTCTCTGCGGTACCACTGCAACGGCGAGTCTCTGTGCTGGGGACCGGGCTGTGGAGCTGGAGCCATGAGGCGCTGGAGCGCCCACCGGCGTGATGCCTGCTCAGGACTCGGCCAGTAGAGACCGTTTCCACACCGGCTTCCTCTCGACCGCCGTCCGACATTGATTCCTGCCTGCCCGCTGCTTCGCTGCCCAGTAGGTTCTCGATAAAAATGACGACGCCCCTCGATGAAGTGGGAGTCTGGGTTTCGGTCAGCTTTCCTGCATGTTTTCCTGATTTCACGGTGCCTTTTCGCAAAATCGAGCCTTGATTGTGCGTTAAATCGATCCTGTCATTTCAGCGTCCCTGCTGTCTGGCTGACCAGATGAGGAGCCGCGTGAGACGGGATGGGATCTCGGTTAGTGATGAGAGGGAGACAAGGAGACGGAAGTAGTTGTACAGTGAAACGTCAAGTCAAATGCTTAACGAGCTGAGAGGGTGTCCTATGATTGGCTTATACACAATAGCAATGGGGTTTCCAAGGAAAGGGAGATCGTCTCTCCGCGTCAGCCGCCACAAAGTGTGTGCGCGCGTCTCTGTTCACGTGCAATAATCCCCGAGGCCTTGCAGCCAGGATAAACCCTGGTCGGTACAGCACTTTATTTGGGTCAATTAGAGGCAGATCAAAATAAAGATCTGCCAGGGCAGCAGCCATCCCGGTCCACTTGACACATAGGGAAGGCCATCGTCAGCTATTAAACTGGCTGTGAACGACAGTATGGAGCCTGGGTTAATTTGAGGGGCTTGTGTGTGTATGTGTGTGTGTGTTTGCTAAATATTATGTGGATACAAATGTCAGCCAAGGCTAGCATAAAAGCTTACTATTTTAGAGGCTGGTGAATGGGACATTATAATTTGATTAAGACTGGTACATCATGTGGAAGACGCCGATGTTTCATTTTTTTAATATATGCATGTTTTAAGTATAAAGAGGCGTTAAGGGCCCATACACAGTGCATCAGTTGTGGTTCAGAGGGCATGATGTTATTGACCTCAGTGTTATGAGGTTAGAAACACGTGCGAACTGAAGTATTACCGGTACGTGAACGCTGGTGTCTTGAAAATGCATGCTGTCAAAGGTTATCCAAACTTAGTGTAATGGGTCAGCTAGTCCTGATAATAGTCCTGTTGTATCTGTAGCTCCAGCACTGCATGGTTTCATTACGTCTAACTAAACACGTTCTCCGTTTTTAAGATATGGAAGAATTTCAGGCCAGCTAGGAGAGTACACTTGAGCTGCTTCAGCCTACTTATGGTGCAAAAATGTATTTTAGTGCAAAAACAACAGGGGAACTGACGTTTGTCTATTGCATCTTCATCTTGTTTTTCCTTTTCCTTCAACTTGATAATTATAACCCAGTATTTCCATTAGACTTAGAGCACAGGCCTTGGTTTTCGAAAATTCCAGCAAAACAGTGGGGCAACATATTTGTAGACATAAAGACCCAAACTAAACGGTAGCAGTCAGTAATCAAGAGTGTTAAGGTGCTGACGCTCCAGCTTCATTGATTGATGAACTACTTGAGAATTTTTACCTGAAATACGCCAATGATTTGATAGTCCTAACCCTGCCTTTCTATAACTCACTGTACGAACGGAAAAAGTTAACTGCTCAAAGGTGTGCGTGTGTTTCACTGAATGCAGCCTCATCGGGCAGATTAAGATAAGTTTATCAATTAGATCACCAGCATTTTAAATCAGTGGGTTGACGGGCGTCTTACCCTTTTCGTTGAAATGGCAAGACATTTGAGCTTTATTTCTCAATGGAGCTGGGTGGCGCTGACCTTTAACTCCAGCCCCCACCCCACCCCTATCTGTCTGTCTCTTTGCCCCACTTTCCTTAGGGCTAGACTGCCCTTTGACAGAGTGTAGACTTCAGCCGTAATGTCGCTCTTTAATTCCAACACTCAGCGCAGACAACAGTAACATTAAGCTGTTCGTTGAAGAGCGCTGAGTCTGCACCTGTCTTGTAATATCCAGCTCGATAAAGAGACTTCATTTTGCGTTAGTTGATGCGCTCTTTAATTCTGTCTGTCCTTGTCTGAGCCCGCCTAATTTTCTATTTTATGACTAAAAATTTTACTGTTAGCCATCAGCCGTGAGATTTAGAAACAGAAATGTCTTATTTTTTGAATTATATTTGCAGAACCTAAATCAGTTGTTAGAACTTAATAATGATAAACCCTCTAGATACTGGACCAACGCACTGTCTTCATGTAATTACAGTAAAATGCATTTTAGTACTTAAAACAAACAAACAAACAAACAAACAAAAACGATAAAGAAATGTGAAAGAGTACAATTGGGGGATAAAGTTGTATAACCAAAATGACAAAGTCTCTTTGGGGTAAAATTTGATGATAATTCACAAAATCATCATCATAATCTCAGAACACTAAATACTGCTGCAAAATTATATAGTAAGAGATATAATATTTTTACAATATTATTGCTTCCAGTGTAGGTTAATACAGTGAATTAGACTCAATGTTTACATTTCATATAAGCAAATAATGTGAGCTTCTCAGTGTTGTCATATTTCAAGGCCAGCGGTTGCTGATAACGTTTCGATTTATCATGATTTTGTCTCTACCATTTTGCCCCTGTGTAATGCAGCTGGTAATAAAACCCTCTTACATATAATTGGCTAACAATACATTTTGAGGTATGATCATCAATCATATGAAATGTAAAGAAGGTTCAAGAAGAGGGTGGCGTAGTAGGCTGACACTGGATATTGCGTCTAGATGTTGTCAACTATTACTGTCTGTCTTTATTCGTGGTTCTTCAGCAAACAACCATACTTGCTGCCGTATTTTCATATCTCTTCACCATTGCTGTCAGCCTGTTTATACAATTAATCTTCCTAACCACCTCACTGATGATATGTTGCTCCTTCTGCATGTGTTTGATGTAGCCTCAAATGTGTCTCTTTAAATATGATGTGTTTATACGTGTCAAAACCCACATTAGATCAGATTTCTCTCAGGCACACCACTGCCTGAACGATATGTCATCCTGGCCAGCACCTCCTGCCTTAAATACAGCCCAGACCCAGAGGCCCCTCTCACTTTCTCTATCCTTCCTCTTCCTCTCTCTCCTCTCTCTCATCCTCCTCTGATCCTTATCCAGCCTGGCGTGCCTTTGCTTTGAGGCGGCCTGCTGGCCTGCTCTGGCAGCCCCTCCGTGCCACCACAACTCCGAAATACAGCTCTCAACACAGACTCATATCATCAGCACAGCTGTGCCCAGGAGACAGCTGCATCAAATTGAGCATGTTCCTCCAGTTGGCGTGTGTGGCGCAGTGTTTTCCAACCCTTCGACACTGCCAGGCCTGTGTTGTGCCAAACATACCTTACAGTTTGTTTTATTATCATCCAAGGTGCCAGGAAGTCCTCTGTGAGATGGCAGTGAGGCTAAATTGCACGGTTTCGGAAAGTAAATTGCCTGTACATACGTATATTATGAGTCGGAATCTCACCAAGACCAAGATATTTCATACTCTTGTTGGCAGCTATAATCGATTCCATTTTGTTCTGTTGAGAGATACAGATAATCTTTGTTTCAAAAGTAAATAAAACCTATATATAAAAGATTAAGTACTTCTTTGTGGATTTGTATTTCAAACCTACATTTTGTAAATAACATTTTATTTGAAATGTAGTTTAGTTGAAATACTACAGGACATATGACCATTATTAATGTCATAGATCCTCTCCAGCCTCTTTTGTTTTTTTAGATTTTGAAATTACTCAGGTCTAATCACCATTTTATAACAGCTATTACTCCTTCAAGTGTGATTTTAATGGCTCTGGAGTCTACCGCCTAGTGGGGTTTACAGTCAATGAAAGTGGAGAGCAGTTTGACCCTACTTCATTACACTGAGGCAGGAGATGGGCAGGTGAGACAGGAAGGCATATATGTCCTCTGGGGTACTTTCACAGCTCCTTTACATTAAGACGCCTCATAGTGACTCAAAGTGAAGTACAGTGACCCTAGCTGACTGGTAGTTATTATCTTTAGGCAATGCTAGTATGTACAAACCTCACGTGACAGTATTCATACAAAACATACAGTAAACATCACATTTATATACATTACTTTTGTTTATTTGTTATGTTATGTTTTTTTTGTTTATTTGTTTGAAGAGGTCTCCCTATCTGTGTGGAACTACAGTCACACAGATAGAGAGAGCTGCTACCTAATAACAGATTGTCTAGTTTATGGGGCCTCTAATGGTTAATAGAGTGCAATACACCTAAGGTGTCATGCATCATGTATTTCCAGGAGTTGTTCATCGTCAGAGCAATTTATGCAGAAACCACTTTGCACCATGCTGGTAAAAGGCAGCTAAAACCAACCTCTGCTGTAATTTTACAATCTGTTAAACCCTAACCCTAGTTACATGTTTTGCTGGCAACAACCACCTGCTAGACGTTAAGTAAAGCATGAATGTGCTGAGCCATGGTTTCAGTAATTCAGGTGTGATAAAGCAAAATGATTCTTTGTCTCTCAAACCCAGGAAATTGGGATCAGACACTGTGTACTGTGTACATGTTTTAATGTTTCCAAATGGTGAATATGCTAACAGTGAATCATCTTCTCATTAACTGCTATCTAAGCAACTAGCATGTAACTATTCAGCATTCAACAAATTGCCATTGCATACCTACTTTCCTTAACTGCGTTTCGCTTAGCCTGACTGTGCAGTTCTGCATTAATAATTCACTGTACAGGCTGTTGATGCTGCAGAGTTTGTTCTCATTGATAGTATTAGCCAGGTGGAGCATTCTTGGCCAGACTTTGTGACGCTAGCACACCTAGCATAAAGTGGGCCAGAATTGCCTGGCAATCTCTGTCGTTCTCTTTCCTCCTTGTGTAAGTCAACAGTATATACCCTCATGAATGCTAGACCTTAGCAAGGCATTTCAGCTCCATATCGCAGCTGAGCCTCCCATCAAGGAATGTTGGAGGAGATTTTCACTCTGAACACAAGGGACTTGAGGGGTTTGGGGGTTTACTCCCACTCACTGTAGCTGGATTTAAATCAGTACATTCATATTTTTTATTCAATAGAAAAACAAGAGCTTTTACACCAGACTCCTTGTTCTTCTTTAAGACAACTTTTATCAATGTTGTTGCGATCCCAAAATGCATTTCTACTAAGACGATAACACAATAACAGCTCTCTAACCTCTTATAGGACAGTTTTCCACATCTTTTGCTGTGTCTCTATGTGGCCAAGTTTATCTCTTTCTATTATTAAGAATCACCACTCAGCCTGCTGTAACCTCGTTTCATGATCATTCTGTGGCTCATATATTTGTACAGGCTACTATCGGAAGAATATAGTTTCATGTCTATATGGCTGAATACATGTAATCATTATCAGCCCTTACAGATAATGTTACTTAAAAGTCCCTAAACTGAAGGTCAGACCTTTTATTTCCAGTCAAATGTCTAGGTCCAAGGCTTCAACCATAGCTCTTTTATTCCACACAGGCTGGACTTCATAGAAAATGGCATAAGTACATCACATTAAATTACATCCAAATGGATTTTATGGGGAAGCAAAAGTTAATTACATCTGTTGGTTGCCCACCTGACTGTGATCTGATTTCTGCAGTTAAAGAATCTAATATTAGCATTTGTTTTCCTGTTCTTAAAATTCATCTGACAAAACTGATCTAACATTTGAAAATTTAATTACATATTACCAGTTTGGGTTTTAAATAAACAAAGATTCAGGCCTTGGTTGAAAATGTAAGATGAAACAGACTGATTTAACATTAACAATTGCATTTATCATTTAATTTCATTTTTCCACTTACTGTGTTAGTCCTGAGGAAATCGAGATGAACATTAAACAACCTAATACCGCCATTTTGAATCTAAACGGGCCCATACACATGCCACACAAACCAAACTGCATGTTCATTTTGTGTTATTTTCTATCGTTCGCTGGCGTATATTTTTGTATGTGTTTGGAAATAGTAGCTCAGATTGATACTACATGTAACATACATTTCTGAACGTCGTAATCGGTCGTTGTATAAACTCAGTTTACAGTTTTCCTGTTATACGAAAATAAACTGAAACATCAATATCTTCCAGTTAATGAATATCACCGTGTGTCATTAAAACGAGTTGAAAACGAAATTGAAATTAAATGTACTAAGTGTTTTTGGAAAAAGTATAACTGGTTTCAGTATTGTCGAGGACCATACTGAATTTATTAAAATAAAATAAATATACACTGTCAATGAAAAACAAGTGGTCAAGCCAAATTAATCCAGCCAGTTTAGCTTCCTTTCCTGGTTAAAACTAAAACCACCGCTGCCAGTTTCTCCACTTATAAGGCTTTATGTGTCTGAGTGATTTCTAACGGGAGTGTCCGTTTGTTTAACCTCTACGGTAATGTTAACCCCTCATCAGACGTACCCGTCAGCCCAGTACAAGGGCTGAAAAGGGGACCTTCCTCGGTCGACCCTGTGCTCACATCCAGCCTGCTTCCTGCTCCAAAGTGCCTAGAAAGTTCCCTGTCATTCGAAAGAATACCTAAAATAAAGGAAAATAAGGTGCGACAATAGATAGAAAAGTCTGGTGAGCCATAAGATGAAAAATACAAGAAGTCAAAAGTTTTAATACAGGTATATAAATATTCAAATTAACTTTAAAGCTAGCCACTCTTCTCTTTAAGGCTTCTTTTCGTTAGGGAACATAGTTTATATCGATATAACATGAGTTATCTAGCTAAATTATGTTTCCAGGTGTAAAAAATATTCTGTGAATTTCTTTGTCCTAGAACCTGTAGTACTTACGTGTTTTCTTTTGGTCATTGCAGAGGAACATGCTACGTTTTCCAAGCGAGGTGTAATACATTCAATAATTTCACTGTATAGTTGAAAAAAATACGTGGCTGGAGGACTGAAGGACCTCCATAATGAGCTTATGCGTTAGATCCGTGTGCGTAAAAGGCCAAGACCTGCTCAGCGTTCAATCTACAATCAGAATCAGGCTTTGGAAATATGAAACCATGGCAAATAAAAAAGAACTCAGCCAACAAAGATTTATGTTCAGCCTATTTGGCATAAGTCCAAAGACAAACAAATCAACTGGGGACATCCTATAGATGCAGCCTACGAGTGTAGACAAAATAAAACACTGTATCAAAGGAATTCATGCATTATAGGTGCTTTCTGAAAACGTAATGGGTGACCTGACCATGTTAATTGTTCGGTAATGGTTTAGAACCCCTACTAATGAAAAGTGGGCAGTAATGCTCCACACTAACGGTGACTACTTTCCCAAGGAAGATGGTTTGTTTAAAGTTACAGTCTTTTTTTCATTAGGCTTACAGCAGTAAATTTACAGTAACTAGGAGCCTTAAAATGTTTCCTAACAGCTTAACATGCCTCACTAGCACTTACTGTGCACTCGGTGCACTTCTTTACCTGATCTCCTAGCACTTTGTCTTATTTAGCAGATTTAGTACTTAGCACTTACTTCAAGGTCTCATGTTTTAGTGTTGACCACATATAAAGTCCTTTGGATGAAAGCGTCTGCTATATGAGTAGATGAAATGGCGAGGCTTGTTTTTTGCCCTCGTCGGAATGAACATAATTTATCAGATATCACGTTGCGGGTTTTAAAATAACTACGGAAAGAACAAACAGTTGGTCTTATATATTTCCAACATTAATAACCTTGTGTTAGCCACCAGTCACTTATCAGAAATCAGATTAGTTGCATATTAGGCTGACTTCAAAATCAAATCTTCAAGGCAAATCATGTGATCCCCCAGTCAGTTTGTTTAAAAAGCCTGCTCCGTTTAACCGCGCCCTAAAACTGCTTGTAGTATTTCAGCTGCGTATTGCTGAACAACCTCTCTCTCTCTCTGTCTCTCGTGTTCGGATGAGCGCCTGTGATCGTGTGAGAAAGAAGAGAGGGACACGAGAGGAAGTGCACACAGAGGAACAGAGGTCGAGCGCGCGATCCAAAGGCCCCAGCTCTCTCTCTCTCAATTAGCTCGAGCGGACTAAATTAGAAGATGGAGCAGGCTATCAGTCTATTATCACACCGTTCAAATGACTGCACTCATCATCTCAGAGAGAGCCGTAGTCTGCTCTAAGTGTTCCGCTCTCTGACACGTCATGTAGGCCTACAGGTAAATCGAAAGACCAAGGCAGTGTCACAGGCCTTATCTTCTGACATTACACCGTTAGATTGCTGATGGAGTTTTTGTCACACCTGGTTAGGTTACCACTGATTTTATTCTGGACTTAAAAAGCCATATTTATTTGCTGTACATATATATATATATATATATATATGTGTGTGTGTGTGTGTGTGTGTGTGTATGTATATATATATATATATATATATATATATATATATATATATAATATGCGATCAGTACCTGATGCGCGATTTCTCAACAAATTATGGGCAATATTTTAAATAATACGATATGGATTCCCCGTTTACTTTACTGTCCACGCAAAAGCAAACATAAATTAGATGTAAATTGTAGTTGATGTTCCTTTTTCTTCCCTCCTCATAGTTATTATAGTAATAGTATAGTTATTCACGTTGAATGTTTTTTTCATTCGTGCAGTAATAAATAATAATAATAATAATAATAATAATAACGTCAAATCAAACGACTTGAACTAATATAACCATAATTTAACAAAATTAAATAATTAAACAAAACAACAAAATGTAATGCAGTGTGTCTTTGTCTTTAAGTAATTATTATCAAACTGTAATGCAAAAACAACAATACTACCACTGCTACCTCCTACTGCAAAGGAGTGGGAGTACAAACAAGCAGAAAAGCTAATTAAATTATGGAAGAAGCGCCAACCCAAAGAGTCATTCAGGATGTGGTGAATGTGGCTGATGCACAGTGTGAACATGATGTGAACATTTCAGCCAACCCTCCAGTGATAGTACTGTTGTCATATCAGCAAACATGTTTCAGTTTTTGTATGAAATCAAAGTAGTTTCTGCATGGCCTGTGTCTTAATTTAACAATATTCTTCTTCTTCCATTTCTAAAAAACCTGTTCCTCTATGTAAAATCAGTGGAAGTAAAGGAAAAGCTAACCTCTAAAAAGGTTTATTTTGTTGTTGTTTTGTTTTGAGACCCAGGCAGGATACAAAAAAGGACTTCATAAACTAAGTCAACAGCAAAATTTTGAAGCAAAGAAAAATACCAAGACAACTGATTAGATAAAACAGATCATCAAAAACTTAAAGTTAAAACAAATATACAGAAATTGCAAACTATTAAATGCAATTCTAATATTATGGTTCATTGAAGAAGTAAACGATATAAATGATAATAGGAAAAATGACTTTATAAGCGAAAAGACTTTGTAACAACTTCATCAACAAAAGACAAGAAAAATTAATACTTTGCTAAGTTTTAAGAAACATAAAGCAGCCTCTGACAACTTGAAAATAATACAGGCTTTAGCAGTCTAATCTTCAGATATTTATTACAAGTACAGTGTCTCCTGTGGCGCAATGAATGTTAACAGCAACATTTACCAGAGAGGGTACTATAAAACTTACATTTGCATTGTCTTTGTTCTTTGAAACATCTTATGTGATATCATTCTTGTGTAGTAGCGATACAAGAGCAACATTATGACAGAATTGTTACTAATTACATTTCTTAAATATTGACAGAGCAGGCAACATTGGACGCGCAGAGAAGGTCAAAGACAAGACTGATTTTAGTCTCAGATATTGAGAAAGGGGTTAAAGGCAGAAGACTGGAAGAGGAGAGAAGTAGGAGAAGAAATCAGCTGGGGAGGAAAAGTCGTCAAAAGTGAAGAAAAAGGCAGGGCAGCTAACCTAACCTGAAGCGACATAAAAGAGTAAAGAGCCTGTGTGTGTGTGTGTGTATGGGGCTCAGTAATGCGCGCAGAATGCCCAGGCTGCACTCTGTTTTCTTCAGTCTTGTCACGCAACAGTCCTCGAAGCCCCGCCCTTCTTCCACTACTACACTTCCTGAGTGTGTCTGGAGACCTACCATCCAACTTGCACACACACACACACACACACACACACACATCTGAGAAATGGCCTATTTTCAATGACTCTCAGGCTAAAGTGATTATGGTATAGTCTCCATACTTGGAGTCTGCAGGGGCTGGAGCATGTTTTGGCCCTTTAATGTGCTCTCCATGAATTACTGAATACAGGGATCACCTTAATCTGACCCTCCCCCTCCTGGGATAAGTCATCCATGTGGGCACACAATACCATTGAGCAAAATACTATGCCCCTAATCTGTATTACAATCTAATGGGGGTATTTGCAGTATGGATCAGCAGGGAAATATTAAATGATAGGACACTGAAATCAAGAGACTGTATCAGTCTGATTGAGTATCAGCAGCGAAAAGGCATCTTTTCCTCCTCATACAACATTGGGAGCCGTTCTTAAGACATCAGTTAAGACACCATTAATTTTGTTGATAACCTCTTGATTCCATACCTTCTCCTCACACACATACACACACACACACACACACACACACACACACACACACACACACACACACACACACACAGACACACACACACACACAATGATAACTTAAAATTTAGGAAATATAGTTACACTGTAATATTCTCCAAAGACCAGTAATGTGTGTGTGTGTGTGTACATCAGACAAGTTTATCTTACAAAAGCCTTTATCTCAAATAATCTTTTTGGAATAGTAGCTTCCTTGATTTATTCACCTCTCACCTTTTGTGCTGCTTATATTTTGCAGTGCTATGACTTTCCAAATGCTGACGTTTTCTCAGGTTTACCAAAAGTAATAAGCAAAGACTCTCACACTTCCGCAGGATCATCCATTTCTCAGGTAAACAAGGGACACACTGTTCTACGTGCATATGGTATGTGTGTGTGTGAGAGGCATGATTAGATACATGGAGGCCCACCGCAGAGTTCTGCCCAACATTCTGACTGATGACTGGATGAAGCTACAGCTCCTCCTCTCTCCACAGGTCCCTGGCCTTTGTCAAGACATTATTACTCAATAGAAAAAAATTGCACATTACGTAGTCAAGCACACACACACACACGCACACTGACCTCACACTCTTAATTCTGACTATGCTTCAGTCAGACTGTTTGAATTGCAAATGCCCATTAGACTTTGATATAAAAATACCACATTGTTACCAGAATGGTGTTTTTTCACTCACATTTATTCAATTTTCCAATTTTCCTTTTTATGTTAAAGCTGCAATTTTTACACTCAGTCAAGCGTGCACACAGACATAAACATCACCAGGTGGCACCAAAGTGCATGTTTTCATTAGCTTGCTCTGCAGCTGCAGTGTTATCTTCACAGCTTTCTGTAAACTCTGCTGTCATTCATCTCTTTCTTGTGTCAGGATGTTATGCATTGCAGCCTTTTAGCCTTTTAAGGTTACACAGCCAAACTTACCTGTGAGCACTTCTCTCATTTCTGTGCTGGATGATGATTGTGTTGATTAATACGGGCTACATTCTGATTTGTTGCAGTTCTTCTCCTTAACTCATTAGCTTTCAGTTTCATCAGAAGTATGTGATATGAACCATAAGATGGCACTAGAGTCAAACTAATGTAGCCTTGATCAAAACCTGCTGCCCCCCTGAATTCTTTTCAGTAGTTGTCATGGCAACGGGTATGCTTGTTTTTTTTTTCTTCTCCTCCTGAAGGGTTTTACTCTTCAAGGTCCTTCGCTTCTACCTCGATACCTGTTTGGGAAAGCTAATGGTTTTTAGCACCACTCAGAGAAAATCACTCCCTGTTCTCACTTAAATTGAGCATAGGTGCAATGGAGCACTGAACTGGGTAACAGATTCACATGCCTTTTCTAGAAATATCATGACTTGCTGGATTTCACTGACACAGAATTAGTTTTGCTGAGTGAGATGTAATAGCTTTTTTTTTTTTTTTTTTTTTTAAATTACTGAGGCACAAAGATTGTTATAGATAAGTTATCACCTGTATGCTTGTCTTTGATTCGGTCAAAGACAACAGATTTTTGGGATGTAATTTAAGTCTTCTTTGAAATATTTATGATTAATAGGAACTTGAGTCATTGTAATTTACCTCATGGTTTTTTATTATGCCCGTCATTTCTTCAGCTGCTCTACTCCATGAATAATGTGTAAGGTTAAAATTATTCCACTACAAATGGCACCAGCCCCATTACCCTTGTAATTACTTGTGTGATTTAAGTCGGTGGTTCCCAGTCCCATAGTACAGCTGAATTTCATTCTAGCTGAAATGTATGGCTGATGTGTGAGACATATAGCAAGATTTTGACCAAAAATTTGTACATTCAGCCGGTAAACAGGTCATCTGCTGCAGACAAGCACACACAGGAAAAAAAAGGCAAGGTAAACAATAATAACTAGACCACCAATGCCATGTACACACTTGAAGGTCGTCAGGTTACTGTACTGCTCACATTACACTTTTTTTTTATTACAGTCTTGAATCTTCACCAGGACAAATCCCCAGCAAGTCTTGTTTCCAAACTATGTTTTGTCATGAAAACACGGGACACAGGAGAGCCATACTTGATGATGTACAACTCCTCACCCAGGATTTCCCTTCCCCCATGTCTTGTGATCTCATTGGCTATAACATGTTGTCGAAGTCATTACCAGTCACAATTGGGAACACTTCAGTGCCTTCACACTACTGGATTTGGACTTCACAACAGGTCCAGATATTTAGTCTGCTTGCTGTCATTGTCGAGGCTCTCTGACTGCATCTTTGAACAGTTCACAAATAGCACCAATTTGCCAGTGCCAAGTGAATGCTGATTTGTTTCTGGTCTGGGACACAAGTGGGAAGTCAGGGTTAAAATCATGTAGTGTGAGCTTTGCACAAGGCAACAAACAAAATCTGAGCAGTAACAGGAAGAGAATGCTGAATATATACAGAAAGACCGATGAGCCAATGAGGAGCAGCTGGGGAGGCACGGTCTCCTGAGCTGATGTGGTGATTGGGGACAGGTGTGGAGAACAGGGAGACAAAGTGAGGGTGTTGGTGGACAGGTGAGGCATGACTGGCTCTGAATAGCAAACACACACCCACACATGCACTGGGAGAGAAACAGACAGGGACAGGAAAGAGGTGGTGCTGATGCTGGCATGACAGAAAGCTCTGATTCAAGCTGTTATTGTTGGCCAGAATATCACTGGTCTGAGTCATTGGACCAATTTAAGATAAGATAAGATATACTTTATTTATCCCACTTTTTTTAAATTTACATTTTATTTAAATTAATTTAATTTTAATTTAAAATTTAGCCAATCTGAAAGCCTTAGTATCTACAGACATAAAAGTTGATACCCAAAGGTTGCCCTTGATTTGTAACCACTGCTGCGGTGTCCTTGAGAATAGCACTTAATTCCCAAGAATGTTAATACTAATTGTTGTAAATATAAACAGCAATTCAGCAGCACAGGGATTCATGTTCAGTCTCATTTTCAAGTACTCAACAAAGAAGACCTTTAGATTAGATTGAGATTTTTACCAGTGTACGAACAAACTAAAAAAAGTGAACTATTCTTGGTTTGTTGATTGATATCGACCTTACAGAGAGCAGACATCTAAAATGGTTACTTTACTCAGATCCAAGGCTGGTGTTTTCCTTTCTACATTAGTGATTTTTAAATTATTTTTCTTTTTACTTCTTCTTTTGTTAAACTTCCACTGAGTGGTACTTGAAACACACATTATCTCTAACCACTTACCTTGTTGCATACTGGGCTATTTCAGACCATCTGCAAGACTGTCATCATAATGCATAGTAAAAAAAAAATCATGTTAAAGGTGCTGTATGTAAGTTTTAGCTATAGCTAAATAGCTAACGTTATGATTTCAAAACTGTTAATGGTAAGCTGCTTACCAAGACCCTTAGCCATTGTTGCATTTACAAGCAGTTAGAATATGCCCTCTGGGCAGTACTACTTTTTCATTCTCTCATGTTGGACTGAGGGCAGAGTGGATGCTACAGTGTTAATTTTTGCTGCTGTTTTTGTAGTTTTTTGTAGTCAGTAATTGTCTATGTTTCTTTTAGATTGAAGATATTTTTTTGTGCATGTTTAAAAAATAGTGTTGATGACGAAGACATTTTACACATAATGCATAAACAAAAATTCAGCCACCCAGGCCTAGCATCAATGTGCCTCAGACGAAGTATTTGCTGTCAGTGTCAAGCAAGCCCCACACAGGATTTCAACTTCAGTCTCAAGCTCTCTTCGTTTTACACACTACTAATGGTCATGTATACAACAAAGTGCAACACCATCAAAGCCTTGGAGGAGACACTGTCCCAAAGTGTACCATTTGTACCATTCATCACATCTCTCCCTAATGGCAGGCTTTTTTCCCTGTAGACATGTTTGGATGAAACTTTGTATGAACTAGTTTATTTGAAGCATACTGAATCCTTTAATCCAGCCCTCTCCTCTCCTCTCCTCTCTTCTCTTCTCTTCTCTTCTCTACCATACAACACCCACAGTCTTGACCTCTAAAAGCAACATGTTCCATTATTAATAAAATTGTAATGCACAGGGGAAATAGTTCAAATGATTCCTCTGTCCTCACAAGTATGAATAATGTTTTGTATTCAGTGTGCTCATACTGCATCCTCAATGATGTCCTGTCAGCTGTGGTGAGACAATAACAATATATTGCTTCACAGACATGTGTATGTGATAAGAAAATGCCTGTTTAGGTTTGTGAGTGGCTTTCAGGAGCAGGAAATGGAATTCCTTACTGTTTCTTCCCATCCCTCACCAACTCTATAACTTTTATGTTCCCTCAGGGCTGTGAATGATTAAGAGCCTGAGATATTTCAGTCATATTACCGTGAGTTAGAAATGGGCCAAATGTCAAATGTATACTGACTGCCCCAGACTGAGTCAGCAGACAGGCTATTTGTCAAAGTCTCTCTGCTGGACTCAGAAGTTCAACTACAGAGCTAATAGAGGTGGTCACACATGTATAGATCCATGGACAGACTGACAGGAATATCTAAAGTCTGGGTGGCATATGTACAAACACCTGCAGACATTCCCCTGATTTCTATTCTTCTCTTCCTCCTAATTTCACTCATCACTTGTGCCACATAGCTCAGAGTTAGCAGTGTGGAGATGAACAACGAGTGACAGTCCACAGAGAGACGTTTAGGACATGAGAGATTTGAGTCGATATTTAATTAAAAGGCTCAGATGTAGAGGAACTTTGTGATTGACATTTTATGTGTTCTCTCAGATGCTTGAGAGATTGATTCATGGTTAGCACCTGGGATTCTGTAATGGTATAGAGAGAGGGAGATGTGGAGTATGAGGGTGTGTATAGATGACTTTTATTATCCACAGAGAGGGGTTTGATGAGAAGGAAAGACAGATTTAACTTGAATAAGTTGCTGGTTTTTGTTAACAGTATTAAAATGTCCCTTAACTGCAGTCAATTTTTGAGGTTATAGTTGTCAGTTGATCTATATTCCAGTCGTCACCCACTGTAATGGATGTTCATGAACTCTGGGTATGCGATTGTGGATAAAGAGGCTGAAATTAATTGTCTTCAAAAGGTAGCTGCGCTCCCCCTTAGCTCCCCCAAAGAAACTTCCACGGGTGCTGGATCAAAAAAGTTATTTCCTTTTTGGATTATTTATGTGATTTATTATCTATATTTGACCTAACTTCTGGAGTGTTGTATTTCAAATGTGCCTGTATAACACTGACCTTGAGGTTTCAAGTTGTTTTTGCCCTCCTCACATTGGCAGTAGAGTATCAGACTCCTATTGTCCAGCTCTGCTCTGATTGGTTCAGCCTAAGAGCAGATTGACTCCCAGTCATGCAGATCACAATCACCTGAGTGATCAATGTGTTTCGGTCTATATATAGCCTGTACTGCTTTGTCTTCGTGATTTGACAATGCCTGACGAAGATCTCTGTTAGATCATAATGTTGCTAAATTAAAATTGTTGGGAGCTATTAATATAGTGTACCTTACCTTTGGGTGATGAGCTCAGACATCCAGGGGGAGCTTGGAGAACCACTACTCTTCTGCTTTGAAAGAGGCTAACTGAGGTGGTTTTCTGAAAAGGATGCCTCTGTTTAGATCAACCAGCTGTGAGAAAGACCTAAGCGCACACTAATCTGGCCTGGGGACATCTCTGGGACACCCAGGAGGAGTTGAAGGACTTAACTGAGGAAAAGGAAGACTGGGGTAACTTCCTTGTCTCCTTACTGTGAATTTCTGCAATATCCCAGAGGTTTCCCTCTTAGGTTTACAGCAGTTTTCCTATAATGGATGATAATCTTAACCTCAAGGTTCTCTCTCTCCCTTTGGGAAAGGGGGCCCAGCACTGTTCCTGTGGAGTTTGTGCCGTCAGTGGCACATATGCATAGAATAATCTCTTTTTTCTTCATTAGGAGGAGAAGTTTTCCAGACCAGGCTATTTGATAAATTGCAATAAGCTGCATTCTCTATACTGTCAGATAAAACAGTCATTCTAACAGAGAGCACAGATTACAAAACTACTCTGAAATTCAGAGATAACACCAAAGAGTGGTTGTTCCCAGAATCGTGATTAAACCAAGTTATGTCTCCTGTTCCTATTCACTGAACATCAGTAACTGAACAGAAATAAGCATATGTTATTAATCTGGACGCAAAGCTTATCTGAAAAACTTCTCAGAAAGAGTCAAGACTTAGAAAATGTATTGAAAAAGTATTGAACTTACCTTTCAGTGAACTGAAAGATATTGAAGTAAAATGTTTTTGTAACAGTAGCTTGCTACTTAGAGAGGAAAACAAAACAGCCCCAGAGATCTTGCTTAAAATCAGACTGAATAAGTCTTACTTCTGTAAAATGTGAGGGGAATGGTTGATGCCGGGGTGGTTTATTAAATCAAACTCTTATTTGTCATAGAGCACCTTAGCATTAGCTTTTGTTCTTGCAGAGGCTAATTGGATTGGCCATAAAGCTGTCTCTAAGAGAGGAATTTCATGGCTAATGACACCTGAGATGTGATTTAAGACCTGACCTCTGATGCAGTCATAGAGAAGCTGTATTACAGTCCAGATATTTATATGTTCCTTTAAGGGTTTTTCCCTCATATTAAGTAATAATTTAGTGGATTTTTCAACATCTATGGGAGCAGGCTTCCTCCTATCCTCAGGCTATGTTACTTGATCATCAGAGATCTCCTCTCCAGAAGCAGGAATATTTCACACGGCACTCCACATTTAAAAATTTCACCACACTGTTGCTCATTCCAACTGTGGTGACAGTGACTTCCATTTTCCCTGTCCAGACTGATTTAGTCAGGATTGCAAAAGATCCTCCTACATTTTGTCAGAGTGATGCATCTCTTATTTAACACAGAGCTGATAATAGCCTACAATCCCCGTGAACTTTGCCAAGTGGGTAAAAGCTGGTTTCTGTGTCACTTGCAGTCAAACATGAAGTTTAAAGAAATAGCTGAGCAATCTGGAAAACAATTTTATTTGATTTCTTTGTGAGAGTAAGATGAGAAGATTGATAATTGCAAGTCAGTGCATTAAGCCTGGAGCTGGAATCAGGACATACAGTATTTAAAAGACTGTAAAAGTAAAATGCTCACCAATTAACGTTGTCCATACATACACAGAATCTTTTTTATGGGGAACTGCATTTAGGAACACAGTTTTTGGCAAACAGCACTTTAAATATCTGTCCAGAACTTCTGTTTTGGTTTTAATCTCTGTTCATGCACATTTGTATAAACCTGGAAACCTCAATGTGATGACAAGACTTGCCTGCCTACAGTCAGTGTATCCTACTGTTATAATGAAGAGATAGTTCCAGCACATACTTGACTCTAACATCACAAATAGTCATTTTTACTACAGTTTATTAAATAAACCTTCATTTAACATTTTCTCTGCCTCTTTTTAGTAACATGAATGCTTTCCAAGATCTCAGCAATTACTTTAAGTACAGTGTTACAGAGCTGATAGAACCGTTGACCTGAGCTTTCAAAATACAACCCAAGTTGTAATAAACATAGTTTCCTTTAAATACACAGACATGATATTGATTTTCTCCTCTCACTTCTCTGAAAAAAAGCATGTACACATATTTCCCAAAATGTTGAACTATTCCTTTAATGAAAATGCGAGTGGACTGTGATGAATGAATTTGGGACACAAACACATAGCAACAGATTGACTGACATGTCACAGTAGTTTAAAAAGTGATTTTTCCTCATGATTTTCCTTTCCCTGTTTGTGTTTAGATAACGGAGAAAGTGGGGCACAGCGGCACTTTATATCCTCCTCTATATCCTTAATTACTTAAACACGTCACACTCTGTCTTGCAGTCTTGTCACTGGAGTTCATCCTGTAAGCTGCATGCTTCCACCTGAGCTGTTTCCTCTGCAGCGGAGTGGCATCACATCACAGCCTCCTGGGAGCTGAGACACAACTGCAGGTGAGATGAGATGAGTCTCTAAATTTAGTTGCTCGTTTGTCTGAGTTTCACAGTTTGGTCTGTGAGAAACAGGAAAAGCACAAACACTCCCAAATGCATACAAAGACTAAACTCATGAAACAGACACACTAATGTTACAGACATTACAGGCAATGTTACAACCTTGTATCCTGAAGGATGAGCTTACACACAGTGTTCCCACAGAGGAGCAGTGTGTCTTTGTCTCAGAGTTTTTAAGATTGTGTATTGGCTCTTACACCTGGCTTCCTCTAGATCTCCGTCGGAACATAGTAGTTGTTTTGTGAGGCCGTGGAGATTAAACAACTGACAGCTATCGCGGTTAATTAGGTTGCTAGGGCTTTACTCTCACAAGGGCTGGGTTGATAAATGAAGTGAGCAAGGATGTTGCTGTCCCCCCAGCATAGCTCTGAAGGGGATTATCATTGACATTCTCATTTCAATTCAGCACACAGGATGATGGACTGACAGAGACATGAGCGACACACACACAGAAATACACATATCTGGAACATCTTTGTCTTCGTTCAGCCTGAACTGAGCGATGTCTTCATCAAGTCATAGCCCCTTTGCAGGATTCCCCAAAGCAGATTTTAAAAAATTATAATAAGGACTGCACATCCCCAACATTTTGTGCATCACTGTATTGCTTTCAGCTTTCTACATGATCTTATCCTGCATTGCAAACAAGTTCTTATACTTGCCCTCGTTTCTCTTCTACTTTTCACATGTACACACTCAAACAGTAAAATTATGTCTAGACTGGCTGTCCCCCAAAATGACAGCTTACTGCAAGGCATTTTGTTGTTCACTGCTGAGACTAGATGTTTTTCTTTTCTTTTCTGTTCGGACACCAAAGCCTTCTAACGTAAAATGTTTTTGTAGTTTGTGTGACTGTAAAAACTCAAGTGGTCACGATAGCTGATAACGAAATTTACAAAACTAATTAATTACAAGTTCTAAGAAAACACACCAGGAAATGGCTAATTTACCCTCCAATATTTACTGTATAAGGTTTTAGTATCAAGGTATTATACACTGACTGACTGACAGTTTCATCCCCTGGCACTAGCATAGAGTCGTAGGTTATAAATAATGGAATTGACACAGGTCAATATTTATATCTCTATCACTGTCAACAAGCCCCTCTCCACCTGCCACTAACCCTCCCCTCAATCAACTGGAGCTTCAATTTTTAGTTCATACAGGTGCACTTGTTTCCTCCCTCTGCTTTCTCTGTGTGACACACACACACATGAACACAGTATGGCCAGAGCACTGGTGTTGAATGATTCATTATATCCTGCTGCCCCATGGGACAAACCTGTTATGATATGTGAGAGAGAGTCACAGACAAAAACTCTGTAGAGTCTGTGGACTCATGATACTGGATTTCTAATTTCTGCTCACTGACATGGAGATGGAGAGTCTGAAAATACTTTATTTACCATGAATCCTCTGCTAATAAAACATTTTGCCACACATACCCTTCATTCTCTTTCTTTTTTTCATTTTATTTCTCACCTCTTTCTAGATAGCATATTGGCAGGTGCCTGTTGCCATAGTTACATCACACATGGACATGGCCATATCCTTGCTATTATGGCCTTGCTGTAGCCATTTGCTGCATGATGTGGATGTTGTGGCTGAACAAATGGCAAGAGAAAGTGTGAGATGGTGATTGGAAAAATCTATGGGGCGTTAATAGAGTAATTATTGCACATTATCATTTAAGCCTGCAGAGAATCCTGTATAAGTGTTCATTTTAAAAGCATTTACTATACCATTATATTTGGATCTTTCGTGATTTAAAAAAATCCATGTGTTTTAAATGTATTCTTCTTCTTGTAGCAGTGTGAGGAGATTGTGGTAGCAGTTCCATGGATGTGTGGGCAGTTCGCTTGATTTATGAAAAACACCCCATTTGAAAATTTTAGAGCAACTGAGAGATTGATGCGTGTGCTCATCCAGGCATCTTTGTTTATTAGCACCTTATTTACCCTCTCAGCATGATACATGGGTGATTAGTATATTCCTGCGAAAACTAGTCATGATTGTTCTCTCTAGGGCTTGCCCAAGAGCATGACTGTGACTTTTACATTCGGAAACTCCAATTATAGACTCATAATTTAGTCTAATTTATTAGTGAGTTCCAAAGCCAGATTCTCTGCCTGTGATTCCCTCTGTGAAACATTTAAAGCACCAGATGGGGAAATAATGAACTTTTCTAGAAGAAAGTAGCTGACAGAAGCTTACAAAACCAAGAACTGTTGACTGGGATCTCAATTAAGTGGACCGTGACATTTTAACAGAGTCGCAGGTTGTTGTAGGTTTCAGAGGTCTTTTACTGAGACAACACACTTAAAGGAAAGTCAGCTTGTGATCACCCCTGATGTGTCGGTTACCAAATGGAGGTAAATAACTGAGTGCCAAGTTAGACCATCATCCTGGATAACCGAAGCTGCTGTGAGATTTAATCTTGTCGTCATCTTCGGCAGTGCAAGAGGGAGAGAAACGGATGGATGAAAACAAACAAGAAGACAGGAATGAAAGTGAAATGGGAACTGAGAGAGACAGAAATAGCAGCAATGGAAACAATAGAGTAGTGGAAGAAAGGGAAAGAAAAGTGGCACAAATGGAATAAGGAGATTGTAAAAGAGATGGAGGGCGTAAACAGAGGAGAGGAAAATGAAGAGGTAAAGGCGCAGGAGGTGATAAGAGAGTATGAAAGATGGAGAGAACAGACAAAATGGTAGATGGGGATAAAAAGGCAAAAATATCTGAAGGATTCAGGGGTGTTAGAGGAATGAGTATAGTGCTTACTTAGCCCTCTGTAGTGCGACTGTCTGACCCCGACTTCTTTTATCCATCCAAGATCAAAGCAGTGAAAAAGCTTGCTAAAAAACCCAGGGGAAGGGATTACACATAACTGTGGAAGGTCTAGTGCTTTCTGAGTGGATGATGTACTTTTTATCTCATTCCAGCCACCATCATTATGACTATCATTAACATATATGCTCCTCTGTTATTGTAGCCAAAGAAGCTGTTCCATATATTTTACACATCAAGTGAGTTATCCAAACATTGTTAAGAACTTTGCAGGCTATTGTTTGGTTTAAAGGTTTTTGAGACGTTTTGAGAGCAAAATTATCCACTGAGACTTTTACTTGACAGTGTGCCACTGTCGCAGTAATTAAAGTATCCATCTATTATCTACACTGGTTATCCATTAAGGGTCGCAGGGGAGCTGGAGCCAATCCCAGCTGACATTGAGAGAGAGGCGGGGTACACCCCTGACAGATCACCAGTCTATTGCAGGGCTGACATATAGAGACATACAACCATTTGCACTCATATTCACACCTACAGGCTGGTCTTTTTGTTTTCATTATTTTCTACATTGTAGATTAATACCGAAGACATCAAAACTATGAAGGAACACATATGGAATTTACTTTGAAGAATCCAAAATATAAAACATAGTCTTAGTTTTTTGTTTACTACATAATTCCATATATGTTCCTTCATAGTTTTGATATCTTCAGTATTAATCTACAATGTAGAAAATGATAAAAAATAAAGAAGAAACATTGAATGAGAAGGTGTGTCCAAACTTTTGGCTGGTACTGTATATTCCTCATGATGCCCTGGTTCTGGAGCTGGAAATACTGTTGCTGTAACAAACACACCAAACTCAGTTTATAATTCTTGATATTTTCAGAGTTTCCTCACTGGGATATCAGAGATTAATGCTGCTTTTTTAATGATTGCAAGTCGTTTTAACTGAGCTACAGTTTAGCATTACTCTTGAACTGAACTTGGTCTGATTCTAGCAGTTTAAGCCACAGAATAACACTCAGTCATGTGCTTCTAACGGGAGATGTACCTGCTCAACAAAGTTACATAGTGCAAGAACAGGCCTTTGGTGTGCATAGTGGGAATGACAGAGGCACCATTCTCCCTATTGCAAGTCAGTGTACCATCAAAACAATTCTGAAAATTTTATTTTATAATTTTAATACAGAGTAAGTCTTTTGTGGAGGAAAATGAGCTGCTTTTCACATTTCACAATATGGTTTTTGTTATGTTTATTTTTATTTGTGTAGCATGTTTCAAACACAGAGGCAGGGGAAGAGGGAATAAAATCCTAAGTATATAACTAAGTGCAGCAAGGGGTTCAAACCCGAAAGGCTGGATGAGACTTTTTTTGTGTAAAGTTTGTATGTCTTCCTGTGGTTTTGTTGGTTTCCTCCAGTGTCAGAGTGAGGTTAAGGGCTAGGTGTGCTTGAAACAAATCGGTTCTTACAAGCTGTCATCCGATGCATCTAAAGGCATCTCCTCTTGTCATGGCCTCCTCCTGCCTGTCTCACGCTGCCTCCCTGATTGTTCTCCAATGAGCTGTGTGGAGAGCATGTGTTTACAGTCTCGACAAGTTAAATCACACAAATGTGGATAAGATAAGAAGATTATATAGTCTTTCATAATATTCTGCTTGGTTAAACACATGAAAAGCAACAGAAATAATTGTGTGAAGAATTAAAAAAGTAATTTAGAGAACCATACCTTGTTTCTCAGCTCCATACACCTGGTCAGTTGCTGTGCAAAGCTGGCATGCTTGTTGGGTTTAGAAGATCTAAAAAATGTCAGATGCAATCCTCCAAAGTCCAACATCAGATGCTGTTCAACAATTCAACAAGAATTTTCTTTGAAGCATACTGACAATAACATGACAGTTCTGTTCTGCAAATATTCTTCTGCCCTCCTTTATTTAATATCTCCCGATCATTATTCCCAGAAAAACACACAGAAAATCTTCATTTGTGACTGAAAGTTTACATGTTCCAAACAACAACTACAACCATAATTAATTAGCATACAGATTAGAGATTTCTTACCTGGAAATTATCACCAACATCCCTCCTTTATTTTAGGGAAGGAAGGGGAGTCAAATATTGTTCTCTGTCTTTTTTCAAGAATTGTGATTGGGTACACAGCAGCAGGACATTATTTGCAATGAGCAGTGAGTGACACAACAATGTACTTCTATATTTGTTTTGATGCAGGCTCCCGACTGGTTCAGGTTGACTGCCAGGTTTTAGCACCACCATTTAGTCGAATAGACAACCACAAGAAAACCACAGCATCACTCTCACAGCCTGTTTACTTAGGGACCTTTCAGTTCCTGCTGCACTGTTGCTGCCCACTGCCCCTAAAGTGAGTCAACTGCAGATGATTAATCTCCCTATTAGGATAAATAAAGTATCATTTAACTTAATGGGCTTCTATAGACATCCAAATAAAATAACATATCACCTCATATAAATATCAAATTGACTAATGACCAGAGAAGACTTAATTGGGAATTGTTACTGTTATTGCAAGAGGTATTGTAATGTAACGATGCTCTTAATGGAATGCAATTCTTAGTTACAGAGAGAGAGAATGTGTGTGTATGTGTGTGAATGAGAAGATGAAGGACAAAGAGCAGAGAGAAAGTGACAGAATGAGGATTTTGCTCCTACTCTCCTACTCTCTCGCTCTCTCTCCCTGTGTGTATTTCTTCCTGGACTTGTTGTTGTGGATCAATACCTGCCAGTCTCCTCCTCTCACTGTACAAAAGGCTGGGTAATGGGCCGTAACAAAGTCTGTGCATCCGTGTGTGGGTCTGTGTGTTGGACGTTTAAGTATAGTCCGAGCTGTCACTACTCAACCATGTCTCAGCTGCCCAGTAGGTAGGTGCCATTCTTCCTCTTAACAAGAGGAACCTTTTATTAGTGCAAACAAGCTAGAGTGATGTCCTTATATTTTTTTCACAGCAGCCTTTTGCACTGCACAGTTAGACCTGTGAAAAGACTTTCAGGAATGTGTTTGTCCAGATGGAGATTAATTGCAAGTCTGTAGAGATGGTAGATATACAGAAGCATTATGTTTCACATATTTTTTTATCATGTTTTTCCCAGTGCTGAGTCTCAGGGTACAATTTTGTGCCTGAAAGTATCACTTATCATTTTCTGTCTGATTATAGGAAATTGCACATGTAACTGTGATAATGGTTTTGGTGGCACCTAACATCAGATACTACTGTGTTCACTGGGAACAAAATGTAGCACTGAACTGGATGAAGATGGAGTGTACAGTATACAGATTGTGCCTTTAGATATACATTATTTTTTTTCACTTGTTGCAAACATTGCAGTTAAAACCCATTTAATATTTCTTACGTTTCTTATTGAAATCAATGTCAAAGGGCTAGGCAAATGAACCACATTGTGGTCAAGATTCATGTGGCCTTTAACTACAGAGTTTTTCAGAAATCTGAAAAGGAGACAAGCAGCTCATTATTTGTAAAGAAGCGAGATTGTGTTTACAAGGCAGAGAAAGAGTTGACCTTTATAATACTGAAAGGTCTTGTTCCTGTTTAATAATTTTAATGTATAAAGATGTCCACACTTTATAAAACACAATGTGCATAACCAATTATCCCTGTGTGTTTGAAAAATAAGTGAAATTAGGATGTTTTGTTTAGATATATGATTTTATAAGCAAAAGAATTACTCCTAACAGTAGTGACTTAGTTCAGCTCTCCAGTCATGAATACTCATGAAAATATCAGCCCTAAAAGATAATGAATAATACTGCAAAACACTGCATCCCAAACTTAGAATATGTGCACACACTCTTAACTTAAGGGAACATATGAATACTTTTCTTACACTGTCACAAGTGCAATTCAGTTTTGACTTTGGGTAGATTTTGATCTTGGATGATTTTACAAACAGGACAAATAATAATAATAATAATAATAATAATAAGAAGAAGAAGAAGAATGGATCAGGAACCAAAATGTCCTTCTCCAGATGATGATCTTTCTGATGTTTTATATAATTAGAAGTAAAATCACATTTGTAGAAATTTTTTTAAGTCACGAGGTTACATCCATACAATAAGAATGTGATATTTCCTATCCAAACAGGTAACAAGGCTGATAAAGAACCTAAACTCAAACCATGCAAGCACCACCTGATAACACTGCAGTTCTATGGTAAAATGCGAGTGTTTAATGTTCCAGGTTGTTAATTTAATGTTTCCCCCTTGAGTTATAGAGCTCATAAAGAGCATTATTTCTTACTTCCATATGTGCATGGATGTCATAACAGCATATAGATTATTACACCACAATCATACACACTCACTGTAGCATCACATTTTACTTTGTTTCCTTCCACACTGTTAAACTGCAGTTAGCTTCATACTGGATGTCACTGCTGCCATAACTTACGTCCATTGCTCGTTTTATTCTCACATTGCTGCTGCAGATTCATGGCAGTGCAATGCTACTGAGTGAATGGAGTATGTGTACTGTTATGAACTACCTCACCACTCTGACCTTGTCAACTGCACACTAAATATAAGGTTGCACAACCTCTCTGCCATTTTCATTTCTTTTACTCATATGCTGTGATATGCTTACATGGCAGTCCAGGGACATACTGTGTGGTACAGTATTTAATTGTAACGTCTGTGCACATACCTCTCCTTGTACAATAACGCCTAAGGAATCTTGAATGTCAGAACATGCGGACAAAATATCAGATCCTTTAAGGGCTGGAACATGTCTTAGATCTTGTCCTGTCTGAACTAAAGCAGCCTTGATGTTTGAGGCTGATTACAACTGGTGTGAATTTAAAACCTTCAAGACATGATGTATTGGAGAGGTATAGGTTTTAAAGTTCAGCTGAGTTGCTCTGCTTTGAACTGCATGTCTTGGAGCACATTTGACAATAACAAAGAAATCTTTGTGGGCAGCAAGCTCTGTGTTGTGTACTGAACAAATAGTACAAACATCTAGAAAATACCTTGGTTATCAGCATTGTGGTACACAGCTGAGAATAAACAGAAATCAAAAGCAGGTGTATTGTAAAGCAACAGGGTGTTTATATTCATCTCAAGACATGATGAAGTCTTAATTTGAATTGCAAATAAACAGAGGGGGTTTGTACTAACACAACAAAGCCATGTGCAGCTTTTTAAGGGCATCAGCTGAGGGGGAAATCTGTCCTGTTAAGCTCATAATTCTCTATTTTTGGTCCAACATGCAGACTGACGCATTTGCAGAGCATAGACCTCATATTCTCAAATGTCCAGACCTTGAAATAGCTTCCTCTTTTAATTAAAAGCTCAATTTCAGAGATGTGATAGACAAACAGTAGGCTTACAGCACATTGTTTTCAGTGATTAGGTTGTTTACAACGTTCTCCATCAGCGCATGGCATGAATTTTAACTTGGATACTCAGAAACCATATTTAAACTGAAGAGATTACCACTACAAATGCAAAAGTTAGTTTGTCAGTACAGTTCATACCCCCTGTCGTCCTGGTGAAGAACCTATAGGCTGATGTTGACTGTGTTACAAATTTTAACATGATTCTAAGCTAATTCATTACTGTTCATCAAATGGACACATCCATGTAAGCAAAAAGCACATACAGATAGATTCAGCTCACATTCTCTGCTAGGGAATGAATGTATTCTATACAAAAAGACAGTTGTGACCAGCTCCCAAAGGTGTAATTAACTAGTGTTTAAAACAGCCATTAGATTCTGTGACATAGCCAGGCCTCATCCATCTACAAAGACACCACATTAGTGCCACTGCAGCAGTGGGTGTATATGTATGTAGAATGCATGTTTGCTGGTCCTTCTGAGATAGTCATTATCTGCTGGCAGTTTTGACAAACCTCATATTCAAATCTAAACCTAGCATTTACTTGAAATGTTATGTTTTAGAATGTATGATAAGGTGTCTTTCATTAGGGTTTTTTAAAATATATATACATATAGTGTTACAAACTAACTAAATGCTGTGGTATGCAGCAGTGGTCAAATATACTTCTCCCTATAAACACAAACATAAAAAACACTTTCAAACTTAAATCTTAAGAATAAGAAGAATAAGACTGGCAGTATTTTATATTTTAGTTATTGTCAACAAATCCTGAAGACAAACCCAGTAATAAACTGAATCTAATGGCAAGGACTGACTCTGCAGCTAAAGCCTGATATACTGTATCTTTCTTCTCTTTGTCACAGAGCTTTATTGGTGTCCATATTGGGTTCAGTGCCACAGACAGGTGGCGTAAGTACTGAAAATCAGAATATAAGACAAAAAAATAGAAAATATAGAATATCACCAACCTTATCCTTAATATTATATATAATAATATATATAATATAATGTTGTGCTGTGTTTTGTCATGTGAGTGAAAGGAAAAATCATAACTCACATCATTGTGTTTCCCTCCTTTTCTTTATGGGATGGCTGGGTTAGAGAGGCTGACTATGTCGGCTGAAGGTTAACCGGGGGGAAATTCGATCAGTCTTCCATCCAGCAGCAGCAGGTGGTCATAGTGTCAGCCACACAGGGATAGCATGCCTTCCTTCCTGATCTGCTCGTGTGTGTTTGTGTGAGTGAGTGGGCATATGCACTTCCTTTGTCCCTGCAACCCAATAAGTGTCTGGGTTTCCTGAGTTCACTGGTGAATGATTACATTAAAGAGGTAAAGAGAGAGAAAGACAGGGGGAGAAAAGAAGTGATCCCAACCAGAGGTGGGCAGGGAAAGCAGGAGAGAGGCAGTGAGGCAAAGAGGAGGATGTGGGTTTGGCAGACCTCTATCAACTCTCTTTTTTTAAATTCAACCTCAGGGATTTTGTGACACTGACAGCATGATAATGTCTGCACACACACATAGACACACAAGGCACAGGTGTGTTTATGTGTGAGTCTAACAGGTTACATTTCTGTAACCTGTTAGACTCTTCAGAGAAATACGCTTGCGTAGCCTTTTTTTCGGTTCTCACACAAAAGGCTAAATGAAGGTTACCCTTCTGGAGACAGCTGTGACTGCTACAGGATCTGCAGTCTCCTCTGGTGTTGCTGTGATAGACAACCACTGCATTTCTGTATGATCATCAACCTGCTACCTGGTGATAGCTGTTCATGTGTTAACTTAATTGTTCTTCCAGAGAATATGATAATATATATTATTATGTTGCACATAAGGGGTGGCACGGTGGTGCAGTGGTTAGCACAGCAAGAAGGTTCTGGGTTCGAGCCCCGGGGCTTTTCTGTGTGGAGTTTGCATGTTCTCCCTGTTCCTGCATGGGTTCTTTCCGGGTACTCCTTCCTCCCACCATCCAAAGACATGTAGGTTAGGTTAATTGGTGACTCTAAATTGTCGATAGGTGTGAATGGTTGTTTGTCTACATGTGTTGGCCATGTATGATCCGTACAGAGTGTACCCTTCCTCTCGCCCAATGACAGCTGGGATAGGCTCCAGCCCCCCCGCGACTCTTAACAGATAAACAGTATAGATAATGGATGGATGGATGAATGTTGCACATAATGGTTCTTTTGCAGTGGTTTCAAATTGTAATATTGATGCCCGAATTGATATATTGATATATATACGATGTATTACACTTTACTCTACATCCTGTGTTTCCTCCTCATTTTCTGCATACCCAAGGGCATAGGTTTGTTTTTTTCTTGGCAGGGACATTTTTTGCCAGACAGCCAAAACAAACAGAGATGCTTATGTGCACTTGCTCACTACAGAATCTCTCTTTTGTCAACACATACACACACGTACTCAGACTGAACCTTTTATTTAATATGTATTTGTTGACATAACTTTATACAACATGCCTGACACTGGACTTATTTCATGAAAATCTTATGAGAATTTTCTGAGTAAAATGGGTGCTTGACAAACAAATTAGTTGGACAAACTGTGGTTAATTTCCCAGCAAATAAAGTTCACATCTTAATGACCCATATGCAGTAACAACTCTGCTCTTGATCCACTCATGGAGAGGGGTGTGATGACACTAAATTGTAAATAATTCTCCCTCTAATTTCAAAGAAAAAAAATGTTTGGATTGATAACACAACTCTCTTATTAGCTAAACTCAACTGTTACTAACACTTCTGTTCCTCTTTAAAAAGGACCCAATCTCTTAATTTGTGTTGGGGGACAGAGGTTTCACATACAGTGATGAAGTTGTCTAATAAAATGACATGTCTGACCAACAATCACAAACACCTACACCAACACCTAACCTCAGAAATATAAATGTAATATCAACTGAACTGTTAGTTTTGTCCATTGGCGACGTTTTACAATTCTGTGACCTTTGAAAGGTTTCAATTATAAATACTTATCACTTGAGATTCACCACCACTCATTACCAACTCCACCACTACTTTGAAGTTGAGGGTAGCCATATCATAGTCAAGCATCCCCCATATCCCAAACTCTTCTATCATAATAACCAGCATTTTGCAGAAAACACACAAACCTGGCACCTCTACATGGATCTTACCTGTAACACTATGTGGAATTAAAATGCCAAGATCATTTGAGAATTCAGCAGCACCTTGAATGTTCCTACTTTCCATGCCCAAATCTATGCCCATGTGTACCTGTGCTTAAGGCTATGCCTGTATTTGTGACATGACCACCTTTGTTTTGTGTTCTGGTTTTCTATACCTGTTGTTGTATGTTTGCATGAAAACCACAATAGTACCATCAGAGGTTGAGCACTGTTGGCGCATAATTGCATCCTGCTTGTTATCTGTGTCTTTACCAATACTGGCTGATCTAACAGTGTCCTTAGCACAGAGAGCTTGTGAGAACTGTGGGATGCTCAGAGGTCTGAAGTAGACACTGTACTGCATGTGTTGTTTTTGTTGGGCCTTTAATTTGAAAAGTTGAAACTCATGGTGTGTCTGTGTCTATTGTGGAGTTGAGGTTGGTGTTTTTCTGTCCTGCTGTGATCATTCTCGTGATGTCATCACCCTCCACAGGAAGTCAGCTTGCACTCAATAGACCCAACCTCAAACTGTTCCACAAAAAACTCATTCAATTCAATGGGTGCATCATAGACGATTGTTCAGTTTTTATGTCTTGTATTTTCTATGATGTGTCCTTTAAGACTCTTTCGATGTGGACTGATCAAATCTGACAGTCTTAAAAGGTCTGATATTGCATGGTGTTTTGAGCCTTCCTGAGGCACCATTGACGTAGCTGAACAGTCCGATGACAATGAACTTAAAGGGAAGCGACTTTGTACACGCACACACACTACAGTGTTGACAACATGGTGACTGTTGTATTGTTTTGAAGGTCAGCGGCCTGCTGCGTGGTTCTGTGTATCGCCCCCGGACTCAGTTTCTTTTCCTTATACACCCATGTCTGCCGTGATTCTTAATACTGATGTGTATTTTATTCAGCTCCCTTGGGTTTTCTTAATGACCCTATACATTATGCATCACTGCCATTATCCTTTGTGGAAATAAGATCCTTCAGAATGTACCATTTGTATGGCTAAGTCGCAACTATAGCTACTTTACATTTAGCTTTAGAGGAGCCTAGAGTAAACATACGCAGAGATAGATAATATATGGGTAGCAGAAGGACTCTGCTTGACTGGGGCTCCTTACAGAGATTCAATGATGTATCTTTCTACATTCATTTCTGTGGTCATGTTGTGGAAAAGACTGGGGAATTACTCTCAAAAGTAACAGCCACTGTGGCTTTTAAGTGTTACACCCGCTGATGTGTTTGTATGCCAGTGACGTAAATTCTAAGATGGTCATTGAGAGTATTTGCTTCCTCAGTTGTGCCTCCCTGTCTAACTTATTTCTTGACTGATTGGGCTGCCCTTGGCATGTTTCAACAGCATGACATGACTAGCATGTTAATAACACAAACTGTCATAATCTTTTTGTGTGTATGTATTACTATAATAGGAGCCAGCTCCATATAACAGTATATTTTCAGGATTGGGTATTCAGAGCAGCAGAATCAAACATATTTTAACAGGAAACTGCCTTGAGAGATGGACTTAGCAATCATAAGAAAATTTTAGTAATATGCTACTCCTTGAGGCTGCACTAATCAATATTTTTATATTAAGAAAGGGTCAGTTATCAGAAGTATTCCCCAACTCTGCCATTCCTTTCAGCTCTACACAACAAGTTAGTGTCTTTAATGCCCTGCACCATCCTAACTAAAAAGTTATAGGGAACATAGTGGAGTGTTTAGCAGCAGGGAGACCAAAACATAGCTAACATTCATCTGGTGGTCAGAAATACAACTTCAGATGAATGCTAATGTTGCTCCACATCAGTTGGATATGTACATAGACACACATATAGTACAGAATAACTGTATGTCAAAGTTGTGTTTACAGCTTGTGCAGCTGCCTCCAACAGCTTTTAGAAAGAATTAGTTATCACAGGATAAAACCTTTGTCAATAGTGGCCTGAGACCCACAAGAACTTAACTTGTTTTGATGATTCCATGAGTGTAGAGAGTTAAACAAATATATTGACATGGTAACTAATGCGAAGGCCTACAGTGTCTTCAGTCTAAATCATCTTAATGAGCAATCATGTGTGTAGGAAAGGGATAATCTACAGTATGTGTTATTATAAGGAACTCAAGGCTGCTGGGGTTTGGTGTACTGAAAAAAAACATTAAGGCTCTAGATAGATTAGATTAGATGATAGATGGATAGATGGATAGATAGATAGATAGATAGATAGATAGATAGATAGATAGATAGATAGATAGATAGATAGATGTACTTTATTGTTCCCGTGAGAGAAATTCTTGCGTTACAGTAACAGAGACAGCAATAATAGGTAACAAACACTATGAAAAGAGTAAGGAGTATGAATATAAAATGTTGCTCCCTTGATGTTCTCTTTCTGTTTGTTTCATTACTATATCACACTCAGCTCATCCACCTTTGGTCCGACTACACCTGGCACCTAGGTTTGGTCATGGATGTCATTTGTATGTATGACATGATGTGCATAGAGCATCTGTGTGTGTGTGCACGCACGCACACACCAGCATCACTTAGAGCCTTCTATCCAAAACAGGTTAATTGCTTTGTTATTAGTCAGGATAACAGGGATTTGCTTCAGAGCTTTTTAATCAATTATTTTTTTTCTGTTCTTCCTTCCTGTTCACATGTACACACATACTCTTGCCTCCCCAAAAACATGCAAACACCCAGTGTGTGATATATTTGTACCATGTGTACCTTTTCATAATTACCATTGTGAAACCAACTACTTACATATGCAACACACATACTTTGTTCCTGTTATTTGATTTAAATCTGGTTTGTCTAGTCTTAAATGCGCATGTGTGTGTTTGTGTGTGTATGAATGTAGACGAGTGCTTCGAGGCATTTGTCTTTTCTTGCATTCATTGTTGTGGATTCATGAGTGTAATTTTATGACAGCAAATTCATTAATTTATCTGGTGGTACAAGTTGAGATATGAAACTCTAAGAAATGAAGAGACAGAGCTGAAAGACAGACCTGTGTTTAATTGGTCTCGGTGTAAGCCAAACCAGCGTTCAGTGAAGCGGAGTGATACAGACCTAATGGAACTAATGACTTTGTTTTTGTGAAGTGACTTCAAGCAGAAACGTCACCATTGCTGTTAATTCAATGGCCACTGTTTTAGAGGGGACATAAATGACAGAAACATAGACATATTTGGAAAAACAGAGTTAAAGTTTCTCAACAGAATTTAAAGCAATAAAAACTATGGTGCAGTGAGGTGTAAAGTCACTTAAGTTTTTATTGGATAAATCCAATTTATCCAGTCTCTCGAGCTGATATTTAAGTTTCTTATTGAGTTTTGTAGCAACAGGAAAACCAACTTTATGATAACAATAAAAGTAAGACATAGTTTGGTTGCTATGGGATTCATATTTTACCTACATATTTACTCAGTGTATCATTAAGTACAATATTGCATGCTGTAGCCTGTTTCTGCACAATGCAGTGAAAACAGCACAATGAACAAAATAATTACCATCTGCATCTTTTTGCCTCTGTACTGACACGTTGTGCTATGTGAATGAAGTGAATATGAGGAGTTTCGCTCGGTAATACGGTAACAGTAGGTGCTTCACTTTCATGTCAGGAGTCAATATGCAGCCGTGGGTGTAATTTCTCTTTTTAAATAGAGGATATCTCATTTTAGGATGAAGCACTTCACACGCTGTCCACTGTGCTAATGAAACCTAAGTTGAAAGAGTGTGTTTTTGGAAAGTCGGATGTTGTCAGGAGGGTGGCTCAGTGCTAATAAAGCAAGAGACAGGCTAACTTTGTGCCAGGAGTACTATTGATCTCATCACTTCTAGAGCTGAAGAGGGGAGAAGGACACTTTACTTCTCCTGGACAAGGAAAGTAATTGGGTGAACTGACCTTGCAGAGATGTGGGAGGGAAAAAAAGAGGCAGGGCCAGACAGGGAGTCACTAAGATAGAGAGGAGAAAGAGTGGAGGTGATACTGTGAAGAGGAAAGACAGAGAGAGAAGGGTTGATGCACAAATTTTATTGATCAACCAATGAGGTAACTGCAACTGGCGTTATTTTGCCACAAATAAAGACTTAATAATTAGGCAAATAATAATGTGAGAAAAGTGTTTTTATCAAATATCCATTTGATTAATTATTTTGATGTAATGATTATTGTAGCTTAGAGAAGTTTTTTCTATCATGAACCAAAACATTCAGCATTAACAGTGGACATTTTATAAGAACTAATACTATTTGAGCAATACAACTAAAAGGTGGTTTATTTTTTAGCAGTTGTTATTAAAATTACATATACAGTGCACGTAAATTGCTACCTTATCGTGGTGGTGGGGTTTGAGTGCCCCTCTGAACCTGGGAGCTAAGTTGTCTGGGGCAAGAGCCCCTGGTATGGTCTCCCAAGGGAAACTGGTCCTGGGGGAGGGGCCAGACTAAGAGCGGTTCAAAATAATCACCCTGATGCAGAGGCGGTCCCTTGCCCCCCCCGGCCCCACAAAAAAAGGACTTACCCCCAAACCCCGCCACCAACACAACAATATATTATATTATTTGTATTATTTTATTACATATAATCTTAAGTACAAAAACGTAACTAGAACAAAGAAAAAACAAGATCAATAAATAAAATACAGTATATAAATTGCACATGCTTGAAAAATCCCTGAAGGCAACTCTATATATAATCTTAAATACAAGAAACGTAACAAGAACAGAGAAAAAACAAGATCAATAAATAAAATACAGTATATAAATTGCCACCCGTCAATCAACCGGAGTCCGGAGTCACGTGACGTAAACAAATTTACGTAGATTTTTTTTTTTTTTTTTTACATTTTTCACATAACCCAATTAATTACGTGTAGGCATATGGGTCTATGTTAATTATGGAATACAATTTATTTGGAAGCAGTTTGTGTTGTGTGGCCTGGCATCAGTCTATCCCTCGCCCCCCTCCCCCTTGCCTCTTCGGACACACACAACCTGTATGACTCTCAGCAGCAAGTTGACGTGACAATGAGGGCGCCCTAGCGCCCACTCCACTAAGTTGACATGGAAATGAGCGGTAGTCTAGAAAACTGGCGAGTTTTGTTTTGAGTTTTGTTTTTTTGTTTTGTTTTGTTTTTTTGAGCGAACACCATGTTTGAGCATAGGGTGGTTCATAATTGTATGTGGTACCAGAGTGCCTTAGGCCAAACATCGATGATCGACTTTGTGGTTTTATCATCAGATCTGCGGCCGTATGTCTTATTGGATCAGATGGCGGGGAAGACTGCTGGACAGACCTGGCAAACCCAAACAAGTAGTGAGGGTGCGCTGGGAACGTCTGACAGAGGCCTCTGTCCGAGAGGTCTTCAACTCTCACCTCTGAAGGAACTTTTCGTGCATCCCGAGGGAGGCTGGGGACATTGAGTCCGAGTGGACCATGTTCAAAGCCTCCATTGCAGACGCAGCAGGCAGAAATTGTGGTCAGAAGGTGGTCGGCGCCTGTCGGGGCAGCAAACCAAGAACCCCCTGGTGGACACCAGCAGTGAGGGAAGCCGTCAGGCTGAAGAAGTAGGCCTATCGGGCTTGGTTGGCCCAGGGGTCTCCTGAAGCAGCAGGCAGGTACCGGGAGGCCAGAAGGGCTGCAGCTTCAGCAGTTGCAGAAGCAAAAACTCGGGTGTGGGAGGAGTTCAGGGAAGTCATGGAGAAGGACTTTCGGCTGGCCTTGAGGCGAGTGGGGAGTGGCAGACTGGGGTGGTGGTCCCCATTTTTAGAACAGTGACAGAACTTGACAGGCTCTCAAGGCACAGCTGAGGTGAGTAGTGTGTCTGGTTTGGGAACCTCAGAATCGCGTCTCTGCTTTCTGCAGACGATGTGGTTTTGTTGGCCTCATCAGACCGTGACCTTCAGCATGCATTGAGGCAGTTTGCAGTTGAGTGTGAAGCGGCGGGGATGAGAGTCAGCACCTCCAAATCTGAGGCCATGGTTCTCAGCCGGAAAACAGGGGATTGTTCCCTCCGGGTGGGGGGAGAGTTGATGCCTCAAGCGAAGGAGTTTAAATATCTCTGGGTCTTGTTCACGAGTGACGGGAGGATGGAGCGTGAGATTGACAGGCGGATCGGTGCAGCGTCAGCAGTAATGCGGTCATTGTACCGGACCATTGTGGTGAAGAGGGAGCTGAGTCGAAAGGCAAAGCTTTCAATTTACCAGTCGATCTACATTCCGACTCTCACCTATGGTCATGAGATCTGGGTAGTGACCGAAAGAAGAGAGAGATCGCAGATACAGGTGGCTGAAATGAGTTTCCTCTGGAGGGCGTTTGGGCTCAGCCTTAGAGATAGGTTGAGATAGCCTGGATATCTGGAGGGAGCTCGGAGCAAAGCCCCTGCTCCTTTGCATCGAAAAGAGCCAGTTGAGGTGGTTCGGGAATCTGGTTAGGATGCCTCCTGGGAGACTCCCTTTGGAGATCTTCGGGGCACGCCCAACTAGGAGGAGACCCCGGTGGAGAGACTATATATCTCTTCTGGCCTGGGAACGCCTTGGAATCCCCCAGGAAGAGCTGGAAAACGTTGCCAGGGAGAGGGACGTCCGGAATGCCCTGCTTAGCTTGTTGCCACCACGACCCGATTCCGGAATAAGCAGGAGGAACTGAACTGAACTGAACTGAGTGCACAACAAGAAATGGGCAGACTCCAGGCATGTTGCTGAGGCAGCATTAAGGTGGCCATTATGTATCACATTGGTTTAGCATGAAAATCACATCAAAGCAAGTTTCTGGATCTGACAGAAAGACCACAATGCAATAGGCATAGCACAAATTTTAAATGAACTAATTCATCAGTTTGTCCTTGAATTCTATTCGACCGTATTGTTAAAATAAAATCTTTTTTTAATGATCAGTGAACATTAAAATCAGATGCTTGTCAAATAAATTTCCTCTGAATCTATGCCTGTCTTTGGACACTTTTGCCAAAGATGTCTGTGAAAGAATTCATCCTTACCTTGGAAACAGCACTAATTTTGCATAATATATTGTGTTTAATGACTATTTCAATACATTCTCAACTTTTGTGCTGTCTTGGGGGTGGCAGGTTATTTCCTTCTTCCAAGCCTGATTTGTTGTTTGTTTCCAGGGCAACCATCATTCCCCAAGTGTGAACAGTACAATCCTCTCTGGACCTGCATTCATAGCCTACAGTGTGTCATAATGTTGCACTAAAACAAGCAGAAACAAGATAGCAAGGGGCTTGTATACACAAAGAAAAGAAAAAGAGAAACAAGAGCTGCCCTGGTTATTTATGGATGTCTCTACACACACACAAAAACCTGAGAGGCTTCTTGTCCGCAAAGAAAAACACTACAACTAAATGTTCACTTTGGTCTCAGCTCAATCATTCATTTCACAGTATTTGCAGACTGAGACCAATTTTTTCGACTAGCTGGTCTGCGGTCATGTTCTGAATGTTTTCAAGTTTGAAGAATGTTTTCCTTCCAAGTCTCCCACTTGAATTTGTTATGGTACGATGTTCCTAAAACCATACATTATATGAAAAGATCTATGTACTGAAGCAGTCTGCATTTACAGTATAAAAAAGCTACTCTACTTATAAACTGGGTCATGCTTTATTTTTCCTAGGTTTGAACTCCTGCCAGCATCACATCACATTTAACTGGTCATCCTCAGAGTTGAGATAATGAAGCAGGTGGATCACTCTGAGACTCAAAGTTAGAGAAAAAACACTTTGAACAAATAGCCTCAAGGTAAGAGTAAGATTTTTACTTTATCATTCCTCCTTTACTTTGAAACCCCATTTTGGTTTTTTATCTCCCATAAACTTCAAGACTTCCGCTGTCAGCGTTATTGTTTCTATGCTTTTTTCCTCTCTTTATCCTGCTTCCTTCACCACCAAACCCCTTTCATTTTTCCTTCCACCTATAAACAGACTTTCCCTGTCACAGCTGTGTGTGTGCCATGTATTTGCTGCAGAGGCTGTTCAACTGAATTATTTAATTTGGCAGGCTATATACCTCGCAGCACACCACTGCAGATGGAGAAAACATTATTTTAAAGGAGGAAGTACCAGATTGAAATAATGCCCTTTGGCTTAGTGCAAGGCAATGCGGCTGACAGGGAAGTATTGATCAACTGAATCAGATCTTCAAATGGACATGCCATAGTTTCCTTCTGGCTATCTGATATATCAGACACGTGTGTTCATTCAATATTCAGTCTTAGCTTAGCTTTATATCCTTGTAGATTTATACCTCCACAAGTGATGAAGTGAAGCATCATAAATTCAGAGAGGAAATTCAATCTTTTGTGTGTGTAACTAAATGTAAACTGCTGCAGATTTTCCAATACAGTCATCACTCCTGTAATATCACACAGGTTTATTCCCATGTGTGAGCTGTCTCTGTGCATCCATCACTGAAGTGTGCGCTGTATATGAGATGGATGGACCACTAACACGCTCCAACAAACAGCCATGTTCCATTACTATTCCATTATCTCTCATCTTTTCCTTTGGGGCAGCAAAGGCATTTCACACCGCAGGATTATTCACTGTGTTGTACTGGAAACCATTCAGACCCAGCCCCAATGCGAGACCACCTGTGGCTCAACAGACACTGGATTTTTCTATCACTTTCATCAAGAGGCTGCACAGGGCGAGATCATGTGGAACCACTGTGTCTTTGCAGGCACCCTCAGTTGGCAGGATTATTTTGTGTAATCCTTACAGAGCAGTAATGAGAAGGAGGGAGGTGAAGTAAGGAAGACTTTGTGGTTCATGTTGTATCGCACACAGCAGCTCTAATTCACTAACCTGTGCATGCCAGCTTCACACTCACGGGCACAACAGGACGCACAGTTCTGCATCACACTCCCTCTTTTGTTTGCTCTGTTTCCTTTAGCACACATACACCAGTGCAGGTGCAAAAACTGAAGGGCATAAGGGCTGCTCCTCTGGTGTGACATTAGAGCAAGACATATCCAGCATACCATTGCATAGAAGAAAATACATTCACATTACTTGCTTTTATCTTCATCTACCTTCACTGACACCTGATCTGATAATTTGGACTATGTTTTCATACCTTTTGATATATTTCTCTATGGACATCCTCACTTCTATTTATGAATGATGAATATATTAAAACAGCTTGTTTACCACAAATTTAATGACTTCATCCACATTTGCAAAACAGCAATTCATCATGTTTATTAGAACTGCCACTTCTACTTCTTCCTCTCTTCCTTTCTCTTTCACAAAACTTGATCTTAAGCAAAGCAATAACATCATCACAAACTACAAGAGCCAGCAGTTACTGGGGGACCATGGAAATGTCAGCTTTCAATCTCCCTCTGCATCCCGTTCTTTCTCCAGTAATTACTTGTTAATCTCAGGATCAGAACTAACACCTGAAGATCAGTAGTCCACCATCTTACGTGCACACATACAAACACACACACGCACACATGCACACACATATCCTTATATGCCTATCTTTATTGGGTCCTATCATTGACATAATGCATTCTTTAGCCCCTTACCCTAAACCTAACCTTGACATTAACTCATCATATTTAGCATATTTAGATGGGTGGTACGTGACAAAGTAACATCCAAATTAATGTCAGATTATCGACGTCATTCACTTCATCCACCAGTGGTCATAATGTTATGGCTGATCAGTGTACACGTGTGTGTGTGTGTGTGTGTGTGTGTGTGTGTGTAGAGAGAGAGAGAGAGAGAGATACATACAGACACTTTGCAGTCAATAATACAGATCATCTATGAAGAAACCTATGGTAAGACAGTGTAGGAAATCAATTGTGACCCTGTCAACTCCATGAAGATGGCTCTTTCATGTCTTCACTGTTAATGAGACCTGACCTTTGACCTCTCACACTTGAGTAATGAATGACTCAGGCTTCCTCAGAAAATGAAAGAAAGGCCATTTATCTCCCTGAGAAGGTGAAATAATGAATAAATCTAGGTCTGATCAGTCCTCTGATTTATGTCACCTAATGTGTATTTGCTTTAGAGAACTACAGAGGCAAACAGCTGAAGGTAAATTTTAGTAAGGTACAGAAATTTTACGAAGTGTAAATAACGAGACTAGAGCCAACCGTAACCCATGCTAGTGTCTCTGTGAGGCAGTGCATTGGCACAGTGGTGTTGTTAGCTGACTGCTGACACTAGCATGTTAGCAAACTGTATACATACAATGACAATACTAATATGTTAATGGTTAGTACGAAGTACAGGCAATGCTGATGAGAATGTCATTATTTTTGCAGGTAAACCAAGGTGCCAGAGAATATGAAATGTTGACCTGGTGATGGTGCTAGATGAGGGAGGAAAATGAATGTCTAAACCAGATGTCACAACAGTCCAATAGTTGTCAAGATATTTCAGTAAATTCCACTAATGTTAACCTCATGACACTAGTGAAACAGTCAGGCTATCACCATAGTCATTAGGACTGACCCTTTGGGGAGCATTAATGTCTGTTCAAGATTTATTGACAGTCCATTCAATAGCTGTTGAAATATTTCAATCTGAACCAAAGTGGTTGGCTGACTGAACAATCAACTAATACTGCCATCCCTAGAGTCACACTGCTAGCATTGCTAAAACATTAGAATCATTACTGCTGTAAAGTTGTCTTTCTGGTCATTGGCTACACCCTCAGTCAGGCATTGTCTAAGCTTAGCTGTCTGAAGGATGTCTGTGTGGGTGAGGAGACATCATGTTTCTGTGTGCAAGCCAGTGTATGTGCTTGCAGATGTGCAGCCATGTGAGGGCAAGTGTACGCACTGTGTAACTTAGTGTGTGTGCAGGCACTCCAAGATTGTTCCTCAAGACCTGCCTATATACAGCTGTTTACCCAAGAGTCAAATTAATTAGGGAGATTAACAAGCTAATAAGTGCAGATTGCTTCACTTAATGACTCACTGCTATATTGCAAACACTCCCAGGCCCATAAAACAGAGAGTGACTAAATTGCAAAGCATCGCTAATGAAAAGAGATTTTAAAAAAGGATGTGGGTATGAATTGCTCTCTATATGATTGTTTTGTGATCCATACAGGGTGTACCCTGCCTCTCGCCCAATGACAGCTGGGATAGGCTCCAGCCCCCCCGCGACCCTTAACGGATAAGTGGTATAGATAATGGATGGATGGATGGATGATTGTTTTGCTCTGTTCCCATGCATTAAACCTAGCCTGTGGAGATAATCTCTAAGATGGGTACTCAATGACATCACAGTAAAATTTTACACACAGCAGTTATTTTGCTGTTAATACCCAAAGATATCTGTCTTAATTCTTCAAAAAGAGTGAACAAAGCAGAGGAGGATCTACTGTACAGTATATCATGTATGTGACATAATTCTGAGAGGTATGTATCATGTATAATTTATTTCATAGTAAAAAAAGGCCAACATGCCACAAATTATTAGATTGTTATGGTTCTCAGTTCTCAGTTGGTTATCTGATTGAACACATTGCTTGACACTGACAGATAACATGAAACTGATGGAACCAGAGATGTATTAGGTTTGTAATAATAAAATGGAATCTATGCTCCCATGTGAAAAAGGCTTTACTGGCAACATTTCGACAATATATAAGAAATGGTTTATTTAAATTGTGCAGACACCTCTATGTTTTTTATTGTTTTGGTCTTTGTGTCCAGCACCCTGACCTGCTGAGGAAATAACTCTTTTGAATCTTTTCTGATAAGCTCATTCGTGGCTAGCAAATTCTTATAGCAATTCTAATAGCAAAATCATGATGCAGAAAATTGTGCATGCGTTGTGATTTCTCTGCCCTGGAATCTCTGCGGTGGAATGATGTGACATTTCAGGCTAACTCCATAATGACTTTGTCCTGTCTCTGACTTTGTCACACTTGCTTCACTGACTCCTGCTCCCTCAGTGGACTTGGCTATGCATGCGTCATTTAAGTGGAAAGGGCAACTGGAATGAGGCAGTTGTTATTAATTATACTTTATGCATAATATTCAAGATTCATTTCATTACTGCATTTTTCATGCAGTCTGTTTTTCATACATAATGTGGTGCTTCATATGTATAATGGTGCATGCCAGCAGAATACAATTATGCCATCCATTTGAGCAATGTACTACTATACGACGCTGTAAGTTAGGCTGGTTAGGGTCACTGAGGCCTGGAGTCAATCCCATTGTGCACTGGCCAAGAGGGAATATGCAACATCTCACCAATAACTTGAGACATCAGTATAGTCCATTGTGTTGCAGTTCATATGAAATTACTATTATTAGGTTTTTAAAACAAATGTTTTTCACCAATTTGATCACCAATCACTTTTTTAGAAATCCATAATGCACTTATGGTAATTGGCAAGACACTTATGGTGAGGAGAAACATATGTCCACAAAACATACCCATCAGCAAACACACAAAACGTTCTTATGATGTTGAGTTTTAATTTTCTATTATTTATCGTGTAAAGCATTGTCATTGGTTCCTCTCATGATCATGTATGTCAGCTGATTTGGAATGGCTGATCTGGTGTGTGCAAACGTGCCTGTCCGTTTGTGTTATGTTATGAGGTAATTGGGATGGAGGTAATTGCAGAGATGAGTTGAAATACCTGGTTTAGTTTTGCACAAAAACAGCATTTTATAATTTAGAAGGCTTAATGTAGACACAGTCTTAGAAATGCCTCCCTCTTGTCTGAAATAACCTGAGTTAAAAATTTTAATGCTTTTGATAATGTAAATAGTAACCTCAGACACTAGTAATTTTCAATTTCCATGTTTTTTTTTTCATGATTTCATTGTGGTGATTAGTCCCAAATGTCTAATTCCAACTTCATTAACTGTGTGAGACATCCCCTCCGAGGGCGAACCAATCATTGAACTCTCAGTGTGTTAACACAGCAACCCAGCCTGTACTGGTTACTGGCATTACATGTCACATTGTATGCTACAAGATTCTTCAGCAAATCATTTTGCTTGCCTTATGGCAACAGTGAGACACTGGTGTTATTTATCTAGTACCAATAGACTGAAGCTCTCAGTCTCTCAGAGTGGCAGATGGAATAATTTGCAACACATCTATCCTCTTCAGCAAAACAAAAGAAACCAAGGAAATAAGCCAACTAGGTAGAAATGTCTCCTTTTTAACAGGAAACATATTTATGAGAACAACTATTCATATGATGAAAATTCAATAAGCACACTGTTATAATTTGGAGTGTAATTATCTGGGTTGGCACTAAAGTTTCTTGGTAATTATACCAATGTTTCACAATTAATTTGCAAATGACAAAAATGACAGCTACAAGTTTGATACAAATTGGCTTTGAATGCACGTGTATACGTGTATGTGTTTAATCCACCATGTAGAGCTGAGCCGGCTGACAGCGAACAGAAAAGATTTAAGTACAAAAGCACGCTCTGCCTATTATCTTCTCCCCAAAGTCACTCCAAGACAAAAGTTCCCATATGAAATAAAGGTTAAAATTTAGGAAGCATTCTGTATTCATCAAATCTCATTTTGATTCGTCTAACAATGAAAAAGACCATAGCCAGTCAAACCTGCATCATCTCGAATGTACATCTTTCCTACCATTTTTTGTTTTTTGTATCATTTTGTTTTACAGACAGAGAGAAACGGTGTTGGAGGGGAATGAGATGGATGGATAGAGCAGAATAGAAAACAGGAGTGGGGAATGAACTCTTGACCCTGAGGGTGTACGGCTGCTAGTTGGAGGCAGCTAAACCACATTCCAGAGCATGACAAAGACTTTTCTAAATGCAATATTCTGATGAAAAATAGATCTGCAATCAGCCCATTATAAAATTCATGTCTTTGGACAAAGATATATACTGTAGCTTATATACCCAGCTTTTGTCCAAGGAGAAATATGTCCCAAGGAGAGATGTTTGAACTACCATACACAGATTCACAATTCACATGCATTTTTAGCCACTCTAGCGACATGGCTCTATGAGTTTTCCTTACTTAGCATCATCATGAGGTTGTGGTTTTGACTGAAATACAAAACAAACATTCATTCAAATTTATACAAACCTAATGTGAGTCTTATCCTCTGTACTTTGTGTTTTGTGCTGCTTAAAAAAATGTTACCATGCTCAACTCAGATGGTAAACATGATAAGCATTGTATCAGCTAAGCAGCAGCATGTTAGCATTGACATTGTTTGTATGTCAGCATGATGTTACCTGAAAGCAATGTTGTGCCTAAGTACAGTTTCACAGAGCTGCTGGCATGGCTATAGACTCAGTCTTTCTTAGACTCTGAAACAAAAATGCAAGCTGAAACAAGAACAGAGCATTTGGAGCTGTAAATAAATAATTGTCCTTCATTCACTTACTCTATCAGCCTTTCCACTCTTTCATAATGTACCACCGTTAGGTTGAGTAGCCTAACCATTTCTCTACACTTTTCCTTTGTTTCTTGAACTGCTCAGTCCAGAAATAGTTTTAACCAAATACATTTATTTCTGGGCACAAAGCTACAAAAATATCCACAGAGTTTTTACATGTCCAGTCAATAAAAAAATGTCTATTTAAGTTTTCGTTTGGTTTTGGGTCGTGTATAAAACCTGTTGGCTTCAAGGCTGGCTGTACGTTGTGTGTGAGGAGCAGCTGTGAATGCAAAAACAATAGGGGGAAAAAAACAATCAGAGCTGACCATCTGGCAGCGCTGTTAGAACGTAGAATGTGCTATTCCCCTGTGAAAAATCCATCGACAACTCCACAGTTAAAATGCAATCCACAGACGACTTCTTTTTTGCCTTGAATTAAAGCATTTAATTGACCCAACGAGAACTGATTCAGCTAAAGAAAATGTTATTAAGAGTGGCTTTAATAGAAGGTATGCCTGATAAAAAGCAATTGCCTGTTTACTAAAACTAGGAACTGGAGGTGTATTTACACCATCCTGTGTATGTGTCAGCTCCACTCCTGCTCTATCATGCAAGTGGAGCAGAGACTGCTTCACAGGATGGATGGCTGTTGTCAGACTGAGGAGAAGAGATAGATTGATAGGGGAAGAAAGAGAAAGAGGGTGAAAGACAGAGGTTGAGAAAGCATGAAGAGTGTGAGACTGATGGCAGATGGTGTGCGAGAGATGGAGCTCTCTGCTTCTCCATCCTTGCTGGGAGGAGAGAAGAGGTATGAAGAACCCTGAAGAAATAAAAGGACGCAGTGATTGATTAAAGAATTGATTTTTCCTCGCAACTGAGTCTCCTGTGCTCTGCATCTACCCTCTGACTTGTCTCCTCACCGCTGAAACATAATCCTTTCTGGACTTTCTTTTTATTAAATCCTCATGTATTCACATCCAGTTTCTCATTTGTATTTGCCCGCCAGCAACCGCACCTCTAGTGTTGTAACAGACCGGCAACGCTGATAGGAAGCATGACAAATTACATAGTGTTAGTCACACACTTCTTGCTTAAAGGTATGAACATGACATTCAGTGAAATCCATTACAGAACCCTTTATCCTTCGCTGTCAGAACTCTGTTTTCAAGACAATAGAGACAGAGAAGTGCCTGTCTGTGTTTTCATTCACTGTCAAATCTTTGTTGTATATCTCTCATGCTAAAAGCCTTAAGTTCTTTAAAGTGCGTGTGTGTGTGTGTGTGTGTGTGTGTGTGTGTGTGTGTGTGTGTGTCTGTGTGTGTATGGATGTATATATTTTCAAGTTATTTCTGGGAGAAACAGCTAAATATTTTGTCCTTAAGAAGGTGGAAATTTTTGCACATTTAAATAATTTTTAACCATTCTCAATTCTTAGGAATTATTTGACACTTTGTTGAATAAGACTTTGCATTAAAACATCTATTTGTCAGTCTTTCACATTATCATTTAGTTTTTATTCATTGATGAAAAAAGTAACATATTTTGTAGTTCTCATTTTCAAAGGTTACGTTTTATCTACTTTTAGTCTTATTTTCATTGTGAAGAAAAGATCAAATATTTTTCATCACAGTTTTTTTTTGTCACAATTAACACTATTTCAACCAGAACCAGAGCCAGCTGTTATTACTTGCATCTAGTATCTAGCTAAGCTAATTACTCTAGCTCTATACTTGATGCACAGACCAGAGAGAGGTATCATTCCCATTTGTTTTATTTCTTGGCCACTTGAGGGCAGTGGCTCTAAACACAACAATGGCATGTAGCCTTCTATAAACATGTTTTATAAACAGCAAACAGCTGCTTATTTACACATCCAGCAGATTTGGGACAGAAATTGCATTAGCATCAACATCCGATGAATGTAAGTCCAATATTCACTCTTCTTTCAGTTCTGGTTTGGTCTAGACTAACTCCTGAGGAAAAATATTGGGCTCTTAAGTTGCTGATGTTCCACTATATTCAGCAAGTTGTACAGTTGGGTTTTGGACCTTTTTCCTACATCTTGAAACAATTGCTGATACGGTTGGTATGAGTGAAACTCAACAGTAAAGTTGTGAGCCATAAAACCAAACAGAGAAAAGAGGCTACAAAGCTTTGTTTATCTTAAATGTACAAGTAGTTACATATAATAATGGTGGTTGGTTGCTGTATCTACTTTTTGTTTTGTGTGTATGTGTGTCTCCTTTGCAGTGTTTTTCTTGTAGCAGCATTTCTGAAGATTTGATAGATAAATGCTGAGCCAGACATGAAATTTCCACAAAAAGGAAATGAGGAGGAAGATGGAGGTTACAGGTAGATCAGATCAAGATAATGAATGGGGTGAGTCACAGTGGGGAGGACAGAAAAACTGCTGAAGTTCAAATCATACTGGATGTGTGATAACACACAGTGAGACAGGTGGAAGAACAGGCATCTTGGGATTAAAGGAGAGGAAAAAATGCTGGCAGAGAAAGTCAGGGTAACATTTTCAAATGCTTTTTCAAGGATTCATAAAACTCAAGTCCTTGAATCTATACTTCAGACACCACCAAAAAAGGAAGTTCCCCTTAAAATTCCCCCCAAAACAAAAATACTGTCCATTCAAGTGAAGGTTAATCCCTTCCACATTTTAAACTTGAGCATCATATCTCAGGGAATTTAGCTTTAGAACCTCTTACAAGCATTTACCACAACATACAGTAAAAACATAAAATACTACTACAGTCTGTCCTGTCTTGATTTGCCACATCCCGCCCACTGAGCACTCAAGCAGATTTGCTGAAATTAGTTATGACATGTATGAGGGAGGCAGAAAAGACAGGGGATTTGGGAGGTCAGGGTGAGTTGAAGACATAATTGTTGCCTACCCGAGGGGGAAGAAAGATAGTTATGGACTTTAAAGATTTATCGAATGATGCTGTTGAAGCTCAGTTCATGAATATATTTCTTCTTTTATCATTTTTTGTTTAAGGGCCTGTCTTGTCTGGTCTGAACATCAAAATCTTCAAACTCAAATACAGTCAGGTGAGCAAGAGGGGGCGTTTTGTTTTGCAGATAATACGATACCCCTATTTAAATAAATAAGGTAAATTAAAATAATATACATGCTGATGATGAAGAAAACATCAGGGGAATCATCAAAGACCTGAGTTGGGATGGATGGAGATATGAGGTTAGACAGTGTCAAGTGCATCCCCATCTGTGCATTTTTTAAGATGCTTGATGGGTTTTGCTTCAGACCTGCAACACAGGAGCAAACCACCAGCATCATGAGGATGTGACCCGCTGACACAGGAATCCATAACCACTTTGACAAGGGAGGGGCAGTGATGACAGAATCCATTCTGCCTGGTCATGGAGGCGACGCTAGTCAGCTTTCAGGAGATAAATAAATAAGCATGAGGCAGGCAAGGAAAGAAGGGGTGCATCATATACTTTGTCTGGGTCAACAGAAATTGTCCAGCCTTCCCGTCAAACTCTCTCCCAAATCTGACCTCTGATTGGATTGCAGGGTCTCTGGTGAATAGTGTTTTCCAGCACAAACATAAACGTGCAATTGCATACACATACACTGTATCAGTAAAAGCTGACATTCCTAACTTCTCTTCATGGATCGACCAGAGCTCTTGCGCATACTTGGTGCAGTAAGCCTCTAATGACCAAACCCAGACAGCGTTTTCATTTCACAAGGATTTTCTGTATTGTATCACATCTGCAATAACCTGTTTGAAGGACACAGGTGGAGAAGTTGCATGATAAACAAAAATGGAAATGGGTCATTTGATATAATTTGCAGCAACACAGTCTGTTCATAACCTCACATCAGGCTGTGTGATATCACTCTTGGGAACTACACAGCATACAAATATAGTGTGGTCGGTGCACAAGACTATAGACTATAGACTAAGACAAGACCATTTCTAGATACACTAAATGATGCACTTGGAGAAAAGATATTGTTTACACCTACGATGAGCTACAGGGTCTCAGACAGTGGGAAAGCCAGAACTGTCTTTGAACAGGAGAAAATTGTTTCATTCAAATAACAGCATGCATCTTTGGTAACCCAAATCAAAGTCTGGACACACAATACAAGATTTCCGAGAAGGTTTTGGAGCCAGTTTTTCAGTAATGTGGTTGAAGACACGTAGGGAGAGCAGAATCCATGCCAGCAATCCTTCAGATGCCTCAGAAGTCTTTGTTTTGATTCTGACTTTGACATTAGTGTGTACACTGTAACGTCTCTCTTTGTCTGTTCATCCCGTCTATGAAGCAGCTGAGCAGTGTCATCTGAGTATTTTCTTTTTTGAGCTTTAATTCCAAAAGATTCTCATGTTTGTGTGTACAGTATGTAAGTCTGATTCATTAGAAAGAGTCCTGCACACCATCAGTATGTTGTGTACTGCAACATTTTGGTCATAGACCATCATATGTGATCATATTCATAATATGAAAAAATGTTTTTATACTAGATGATGTTCAGGTGTTGCAACTGATTCAGATCCTGTCTAGTCTGCCAGTCGTAGGTGGAAGGTTAGTGGGTACTGAGACAAAAAGACTAAAGATTTTTACAAAATGAGAGTTTGTATTATTTCTATCTAATTAGAGTAGTTAGTCCACAGTCTTTCCATGTACGCCCCAGCAAATGCAAAAGTACACCAAAGGTAACTGTTAGGAAATAACTAGTGTAATTGTCTCGTGCTTCGCATATGACCCTTGATGTGATTGGTTATTACAGGCTTTGGTGCTGGTATAAAGATGCTGTTTCCTGACAGGAACTTTTCCCATTCAGCTGTACCTTTCATGCATTAGGCAACATTTAAAGTCTGAATTATTACAAATCACAAAAAATATAACCTCACCTAAATGTTTATTTCCTGCACTGAATATTTCCCCAAATATATTTTAACCAAGACATAAATGCTGTTGATATAATTGCCATTATTTTCACATTGTTTGAGTGGGTCATTCGTCACCATAGTTCTCAAGCTTGAACAACAACAGCATACCAAAGAAGCGACCCTAAAATAACTGTATTTAAAAAAAGATCATTAGTCATACTGTATGTTCTGAGTCACACTGGTGACAGTGTAATAATAAATATACAACAGTGGCACAGCAGTAATCTCTTTATTTGATCTTTTTGAATGTGCTCAAAGCAGAGAAGTAAACACTTGTTCTTTTAGAAAAGGACAGAGGTCAGTGTAACATGAAAATCTTTTGGAGTGTTGTTCATTATACAAACAATACATTTTAATCATGTTGATGCATGTGTGATTATGAGGTACCACACAATAAAATACTTCACTGTCTTCAATTATTTACACAAGAAAAAAGCATTAGCCCTTCTGGCTATAAATGCTTGAAATGTAAAGATGAAAATATTGACCGTATAAGTCGTTATTATGTCTTTATGGATATAATAACACTATGTATGTGTGCTGTTGTGTGTGTGTGTGTGTGTGAGCAGCGGATACTAAAACAGAGCAGATAGGTGTTTGGTTTTTATTGTGGCTAAGTGCTCTTTGTGGCTGTAAGGGAGAGAAAAGACATGTGACAGAAAATAGGATGGATGAGAGTAGAAAGACACGTGACCACAGAGAATCAGGCCATTTGAGAAAGCAGGCTTATACACACACATACACTCACACACACACACACAGACAATCACTTACTGGCAGCTGGGATAAGATGCGGTAAACTCTGCGGCTCACTTTATCACAACACAGTTCAACTTGTTATTCGCTTTGTCCTTCCTTTCTCTCTCACACACACACACACGCACACACACACGCAGTGAAATCCTCAATATGTGCCCATCTGCCTCAGCAGTACGTGTGTATTCCATTAGTTTTCTCAGGAGAGAGAGGAAGGTGAACACATGCCTGGGGGAGGAAATCGCCCGAGACACCACTCTACTGTACATGTCACCGTATCCAGACCAGGTCCAAGTTTACAAAAAACACACGCCCTGATCGAAAGTTTCCACTCTCCAGTTCCCTCTTTAGACACTTTTGAACCCCACAAAGAACAATGAAACTGAAATATAACTGTAGTTTTTGAGGATGAGTCTCTTTTTTGTTTGTTTTTAATTAAACAGTTTTGCTACTGAAACAGTAAGCAAGGAGCCCCTTCGTCCCATTGGTCCTCAAATTGAGAGTGTGATGTAATAGAAAGGTAGAGAAAAACTGAGTACGAGACAGAGAGAAGATAGATACCTATCTATCGTCACAAAAAAACGGTTGTGTGGAGATTGTCAAGGCCTTCGCATTATGTTCAGTGAATGAGGTCACATTATAAATCAAGTGTCTCTGTAAACCTTTCGCCTCCTGTGCAGTTCATCCAAGTGCAGCCACTGTGGTGTGCATGCATCACAGTAACTGTTATGAGTCAGTTCATAGTATTTAAATGAAGGGAGAAGAAGTCAGTGAGGTGAGGGAATGACCTGAAGCCCACACCAGAGTCCAAAAAGCAGACTGAATGGCGTTTGATGAAAGCCTTCTGTGTGAATATTATCAGAATGCTTACTCTTGTACTTTAAAGCCTGCTTCTGTACCTTAGTTCAATCCTTTGATCCATTAAACATCCCCTCAATTCAAGTGCAATCCCTAAAAGTAAAGGTGTGAACACACCCCGGGTCAGCACTTCATCCTACAGCTCAGAACACACACAAATTTATGTCTGCAGGGTAAAATGTCTATTAGAAACCCAGCCATGCAGGACTCCCCTCAGAAAGAGCGTTTCCATGACTTACAGAGGATCTTCTGGAAAGCTCTACGGAAGTCCTGGTTGAAGATGGTGTAGATAACTGGGTTTAAGGAGCTGTTGCAGTAGCCTATCCAGAAAAAGAACTTGAACAGCGTCTCTGGGATCTGGCACGGCTCCCGGCAGATTCCATACAGGCTGTAGGAGAAGAAGAAGGGGAACCAGCACACAACAAATACACCCATGACAACAGCAAGGACGAAGGTGAAGCGTTTCTCCCGAGCAGCAGAGACTTTCTTCCGATTGACGGTGCTCCGACGTTTTCGGCGAGATGAGAACAGCTCCATGGACTTGGAACTGGCACGCGACTTCCTGCTGGAATATTTAGAAGCAGAGCTACTCTTCCGGCTGGACTTCCTGTCTCTTCTGTCGTCATGGTGATGTTTGGAGGAACTGGAACTTTTCTTAGGTTTCTCGTCCGATGAGCTGCTATCATCAAAGTCATCATCATGGTCCGTCAGTGCATGTTTTGGCTTCGTTTGGAAGAGGGGATTGAACTGCCTGCTCCTGGCAGTGCCCATTTTCATGGTCCTGGTCTTTCATGCTCCCGCCCCTGTTGGACTTTAATGACTCGCCTCTGCCTGGTTCAGCTTGATCCATCCCATTCTCCAGTGGCGAGTCCCTCTTCTTCTCAGACATTGTTCTGGTCCTGGTCTTTGCCACCTGGTAGATCCGAATATAGACCAGGATCATGATAACACAAGGGGCAAAGAAGGATCCAATGCTGGAGTAGAGGATGTACCAGGTCTCGTCATTCAGGATACACTGGGGACTGGCCTCATTGCTGCTCCTGTCCATTGATATGAGTGGTGGGAAGGAGATGATGGCTGAGATCAACCACACCACCACAATCATCCCTTTAACTCTTTTAGGTGTTCTCTTTAAGTTATACTCTACAGCCTGTGTCACTGACCAGTACCTGTCCAAACTAATAGCGCACAGGTGAACAATAGAGGAGGTGCAGAATAAAACATCCAGAGCCAGATAAATGTCACACCAAATTCTGCCAAAAAACCAGTAGCCCATGAGTTCATTGGCCAGAGAAAATGGCATGACTAAGGTGGCCACTAGTATGTCCGCACTGGCCAGGGAGACGAGAAAAAGGTTCTGTGGTGGTTTCAGGGCTCTGCTCGTTAAAACGGCGATGACAACCAAAACGTTTCCGACTATTGTAAACAAAATGAGAAAGCTGACAAGTCCAGCCAAACCCCAGATTGCGAGCTGGGTGTACTGGCTCTGAGAAGTGGAATTAGAGGAAATATTTTCTGCCTGTATCCCGTCCTCCAGGATGGAGCTATTTAAGAAATCCATTTTGAGTTTTTTGTTTCGTCAAGGTATGATTTTTTTTAATTAAATGCGAGGAAATAATATATAGAAATATCCCATCAAGACTTCAGCGCGTATTTCACTTAAGAAATCTACATCAAATGGCATTTTTCTTTCCTCACCTGCGATCTTCCACATCCTGCATGTAAGTCTCTCCTTAGGAAAAAAAAAAGAGACACCGAAAGAGAAAAAAAGAGAGAGAGAGAGAGAGAGAGGTCGCAATATGCAAAGTCTTTAAAGTCCGTATTCCAGAAACATACAGGCTGCTCAGCAGCAGAATTTCCATGGTTAGAGAACGGGCTCCGTCCTCATCGCGTCCTCTCCCATCCCGACTGCGCCCGCATCTCTCCACCTCCGCCTCTCCGTTGTATCCTGAGAGAGGTTTGTAACGGCCACGTGTCTTTTTTTTAACATCAGAAAAAACTAGCAAGGATCCGCTCCGCCCTGGAGAAGAGATGGAGGCGATTAGTCGAGAAGGAGGGATGGAGTCGGTGAAATGAGCAAGCATTTTAATGGTAGAACTTTATGTGAGAATAGTTAATCAGATCGGTGTAAGCTGCTGCTGGAGGAGCGCTTGTTTAATGGTTTGTCTGCATTGTCAGGGCAAATTGGCTGATCAGCGTGTCTTTGCTTATTTGACTTTTGAAGGTCTATATCAGTATTAAGAGGGTGCTTCTGTCCATTATAATAGATAGAGCGAGCAGGAGATGCTCGATGGAGGTCACATTGCTGTCAAAACGCACAGGCCGACAGCGGTGGAGTCCCGCACGAAGGAGAGCGCGCTCTGCTCTGTCCTTCTGTGCGCACACTGGAGGTCAGTATTGTAACAGCCAGCCCCGGAGGAACAAACAGACCAACACACACACACACACACACACACCATAAACATGAGCAGCATTAGCCATATACAATAGAATATCTACACAACCATCAGGAAAATAGATGTTCCAGTATTGAATAACTTGTCTCCTATAGGATGAACAAAGAAAGGAAAGAATCTTTGTGACCTTGCTTGGGAAAATGTTATCATTTTCTTGCGCTGCACTGCCATTATTAGTTTGTATGTTGTGTTGTGCTAATTGTGTTGATAAGAAGATTACAGGATTACAGGGTGCAGTTGTCATGTTGTGATGGAGCTGAGAACCCCTCTGTTTTTGTAGATGTTGAAAAACCTATATCACCTGCATGGAAAGCAGCGTGAATGTATACAGAGTAGAAGGCTTGCATGATATGATATGATGTATGATTATTGACTATATTGGGTTCATTCCCTGAATGAATCCATTTATCAAAGGAGGAGAAGGCCAGATCTACCATGACAGTGACTTCCAGGTTATCTCGCCTGGAGTTATTCATGTATGTGTTTTCGTTCCCTGTGAAGACACATGCATGTACCCTTGCCACACAATTGATCAGAGCAACAGTTCAACTGTGTCTTTCTCACCCACTGCTCTCTATGTCTTTATCTCCACACTGTAAATACAAATATTGTACTTAATAAGAAATACTGCGTTAATCTAACTCAGTTTTTATCAACCTGTTCTTAACACTCACTTTTCACAAGTTAGTTGTACTTTGGGGTCGAAAAATGTGCCTAACTCAGTGTTCTTCAGTTGAATTCACTTAGCCAAGCCAAGTATTTGTATTCTGCTACCGCGTTTTTGAACTATTACACATGCGCAGATGAGTTCTCCTCTCAGTGGCGTTTTTCCATCATGAGAGACGTATCGGAGTTAGTCCAAGTGCAGTCGGACACCAATTCATCGGCTGTGGTCAGAATTGCCGAATTTACCGAAGTTCTTCAGTTTGGTACATTGATTTGGTGAGTAAATATTTTTTCCCTTTCATAAACCGTTTCTTGTCGTAATTCAGCGCCAGGTTTATGTGCTTGCTATTTAGGGCTAACGTTAGCTTAGCTCAAATACTGCCAACTCCGTTTGGCTTGCGGCTTGGCCCACGATAGTAAAAACTTCTATATATCTTCTATATATATGTGCTATATATATCTCCTTTCTATAAGTGAAAGTCCACGTTCTTGGTTCCAGAAGATAATTAGTCACCTATGATATTAGTCCTGAGCAGGGAAAAACAGGGCGGGGTGTTTGAGTCGTGCTCAATCTACAGAAATATCATGTAGGAAATGATGAAGCTAGCACAGTGATTTACTAAGATGACACGGAGAAGGTGAAAATGACAACTGACTTCTGACTGCCTGTAATGGAGCTGTTAGACAGCAGAAATGTGTATTCTTCATTTTAGATTAAATTCTTGGCAGGCTGCTTTTGAATACCCCAAATATTAGATATCTGCAACAGCATTTCCCCAAGTTCAAATGGTATTCTCACTAGTCAGAACTGTAACTAAAAGGAGTCCATTTTAACATTCTTACTGGTAAAATATATTTACAGTATTGAACACATCATATCAAGTACTCATAGACAGAACTCTGCAGTATATAGTGAGGTATGTAAGTTTTTGTATAAAGATGTGTTTTGTGCTCCAGTTCCTCCACAGTTCATCTGATAAGTATGATGTAAACACACTAATTAAAATTGAAACCTTGTCATCATTAATTCACTTTAAAGCTCAAGAGTTGAAGTTTAGAGTGAATAGCCAGTGCCACTGTTTAAAAATGTACTGACCTCATTTTATATGCTTCTATAGCTTTAGTTTATTCAGACCACATACTTTTTTTGGCTACAGTGTTACAATTTAGCATGAATGTAGGTTGCATGAACCTGTACGTCTTGACTATAACTTGTTATTCTAATGGATCCTGTTTCTTTGTAGGATATATCAAGAGATGAGGTCCTAGCATCCACTACAGTTGGTGTGCTGACGGTTGTCAGTGAAAATATTCCTCAGCAGGGTCCAAGCTCAGTACACATCCAGCCCATCTCCACTGCCATCATCCTTGAGGGAGGTATAGTCATGGACAATATTAAGGACTTTCCTCAGGCAGTGTGCCTGTTGTTTGGCCTTACATATGCTTTGCATTTGGATTACCCAAAATGCATGACAAATACACTCAAATTCATTCAAACTGTAATGCTTGGTTTGGGAAACAAAAGCCTCTCACCAAAACTGCTAACTCTGAAAAACAGTCTACTATGTTAGATCAGTGAAGAGCCATCAGCTATCTGACAGCACTTGGTAAACATTTAAAAAAGAAAAACAGAAGAGGCCGGGATAATGTGGCCAGAAAAGAACGAAACAAAGGATGTTCACTGTTGACATTTATGCCTTGAAAACTTTTAATGGAGTTCTAATATGTCATACAAATACTTAATATTTGTGGAGACACAAAGAAGTGTTGTTTTTCTTTTAAAATGGAAGTGTTGGCTTAAGCCTGATGCTCAGCTGTTGGATACAAAAACTATTTTGGTTCAAGTTTTGGTTTTGATCAGAAATGTACTGAAATGTAAAGTCAGAAATGCATATGGTTCAGTTGGCTTGGGACTTGTTGTTCTTGTCTTGTTGTTGACATGTGCTAGGCTTAGTTGTTGAAATTTGTGACTTAAGGGTCAGTATGTCTTTCTTCGCAGGAGCAAGGAATTGACACATAGATATGTGCTTCATTTTGAGTTGTTCAATGCCACACATACACAAACCTCGTGTTCTACAGTTCAATATGAAACGACAGTTTTGTTGTTTGAGCTGATGTTTTATACTTGATTGTATGAGAGATTGATAATCAGGGACAGAAGACTGTAGACTTGAGGCTGAACAATAAATGAAATTCATATTGCTGTTGCAGGAGCATAACTTAAATTACAAAGATCACAATATGGACAAATTAAAAAACAGTCATTTCTGATAATTGTAAGGCTATTACCAAACAGTTTTAATGTACAAAAAAGATAATATATTTGAAATTGGACGTTTTAATTGATAATATTTACATTCATATTAAATCATCACCGCGTAAAATGCAATATTTATACTTGTTTATTGTTCAGCAGATCTGTCCAATATTCAGCGTATTGTTTGACTTTTTTTTTTTTTTGTCATTTGAAAATAAATGTACCTTCTGACTCAACCCAATGAGTGTTCTCCTCAATACAAGGCTTAAGGGGATTATTACACTTTGCAGAATGTATTTATAGATAAATTATTAGGTGGTTTGCTATTGTACAATTATCTGAAAAATGATAAGTAGAATTAAGTGTTAAATGTGTGGTAACTGATTTGATGTAGGATTCATAAAGCTGTTGTACTTCATACTATTTAGATAATGTAAGTACTGCACACTCACAGTAAATAAGTTCATTTAAGTACTGCACACTTGAAATCAACGAGTTACTTTACGTACTGCACACTTGAAATCAACGAGTTACTTTAAGTACTATACACTCACAATCAATAAGTTATTTTAACTCAACATCTTAAGTTAACTTACTTAGTTTTTCTAAGGCAACGAGTTTGCACGCATTTTTTAAGTAAAGCCAACTTATTATATTTTACAGTGTATCTCAAGACACTTTACAGAGTAAGGTTCAGACTTCACAATATGATAGAGAGACACCAAACAGTTGCCACCATGAGCAAGCACTCGGCAACAATGTACCTGAGTAAATGTAGTAACATTAACTTTTCCCTGCTTGATTACAGGTAAGCCTTTGAGTGACTTTATGTCTCTAAAATTTAAAAATCTACTTGTTTTGAAAGTAAATCATACACAAGTTTTTGTCCAAATCTTTTTCAGATGAAGTGATTGGAATTTCTCTTCATGGTTTCTCTCTTGTTCAGTATTGTCTACTTCTTTTCTTGTTATGTATACATGTAGCATTTCTTTTACAGAGAAACTCAGAGTGAACCTGTGACCTTTACTTTATGGGAGGTACTGCAGTGGTCTTGCTTCTCCTGCGGAGCCAGCTGGAGTCTCCTCACATCCAGCCCATTAGCACTTTGTACATCCAGCTGTGTCTCTGTCAGACAAGCAGGCCTGATCCACAACACATTACCAGCTCCTCCTGCTTCACTTCTCACATGAACATAAACCACACAGGAAGAGGTAGTAAACTAGGATCAACAAGTTGGCTTCAGTGTGTCCCCTTACTTCTACCCTAACAAATACACGCACACAAACACACACACTTGGCGACCTGTGTGGTTGTGAGGCCCCGGACCAACCCCGTCTACTCACACATTGATTAACCCTGAGAGTGTTTGGCCATTAGAGCCTGATCTGCAGAAATCAAACCAATATGTGAACTCTGTGATTAGTGTCAAAAGTATTACAACGCCTTTCACTCAGAAACCAGAGCGCAGCGCATTCCAGTCCTGCTCCCCATATCTCTGGCATGAAATACAAATACTCCACGATGAGGGAGAGAAGCACAGGGTAGATGCGGGTGGGGGTTATCGAGCAACTACATTTTTTCCATGTCAATTCGAAGAACATGTCACCCTGGTGCTCCTTCGCTCCAACCTTCTCTCTCTCTCTCTCTCTCACACACACACACACACACACACACACACACACACACAATCAGTTATAAAAATATTTCTCCATCGTCAAACGTCCAGGGGCTACTACGGCAACACAATTCTCCCCAGTGGGAGGCAGATCAGAGGAATAGTCTGCACTCTACCTGCTTTACTGACAGACCTCCCTGAAATCCACTGGCTGTATTTCACCTGTAAAGGCAGCCTGCACTGCACGAAAACAAGCCAATAACCCCAGAGGGTGAAGGGCAGCAATACAACAGAGGCTTTCTCCCAGTGCAGACTGAGCCCCCCCGACTCTGAACGCCAGCCAAAGACATAAATGTCTCCTGCATCATGTACGGTGTCCAAAAAACCCGAAAGCCAAGGACAGGAAAAAGGGAGAGACAGTAGGGTTACAGTACAATGGCAGGAGTGATGGAAGGATGGGGAGGTAACAGGAAGGACTTTTACCACACATTGCGTGGGTAATGAGGACACAGAGGCGGTACAATGGCGTGGTGGGGATGTGTATTTACACTAGGGGTGCTTTCTCTGCCCCATCCCCACCTCTGACTCAGTGGCAATGTGCTGACTGGAAACTGCAAGAAGGTCACTTTCCATTTCATCTTGACCAGACATGTCTTTTAACTGTCTAACTCACATCAGTTTAGAGGAGTTTCTGACCCTGGGTTGAATATTCCCCCAGAGACAGGACTTTCTTGTGTAACATAATAATCTAAATTGCGGAGTCATAATTGAGATATGATATCATGTATCTCTCTTAGGGCTGGCTGGCATGAAGGCAGAGGCCGAGCAGGAAGTTAGCGATAGGAATAAATTGTTAAGGAAGGAAATGTTTAAGTCCAGAGGGATGATAGCTACTGATTCTGCCATAACACACCTCTTAGGACAATTTAAGACGCTATCGAAGTTGTGCAAACCGTGCTACCCCTCTGTATTCTGGGAAAAATATTAGTTGAGTTATGACATGTCCAGTATTGTTTCATCCACAAAAAACTTTAATATTTGTTGCTGTGCATTGCTTTCCTGTAAAGTCACTACTGCAACTACAGGCAACTATCAGTGCTCCATTCACCCAAATCCTGTTGCTTTATTGCTCAACAATAAAGACAAATTCCTTCGCAGTGTTTTTACCCTGAACAGCTAAATCCATGACAGTCTGCACCCTCTACTCTGAAACAATCAGACTATATGCACCAAAACTGTCTGTAGTGAAATATACTCTGCTGGAGAAAATAGGGCTTACGGGTAATTAGATGGATGAGTAAAAACCTAAGAGCCACATACTTGCTAACAAGATGCAGGTTAAATGGCAGTTGCAGGCATTTTCTTTTGTCAGGTTGGGATTTCCCCATGACCCTGAACAGGAAGTGGTTTAGAAAACAGATGGAGTGATGCCATTTGACATCATGGAATAATACAATGAATACCAGAAAGTAACAATAAACTGTTGCAGGTTTGGTGACTTATCTGATAGCTATAACAGACACATTTAGACATCTTAGACACCTCTGTCTGAATGACACTAAACAATGATTTTCATAGATAGATGAAGCCAGCTGAAGTACCTTTAACATGTTCAAAGAGGAGTATTTGAACGATTCTGTTAAGTTTCTCTTCTTGTTCACCAAAATCAGTGGAAAAGATTTTATAAATTATTTGTTTGCTCTGTCTGAGGCTAAATTTTGTCGTCTTTGTGTCATGATACTACTTTATCCATAAATGTAAAGGGGCTCACTTTACCAAACAGAGTTTTCCAGCCTGTGGATGCTCACTCCTCCCTGTCGTACTTGATGCAACATACCAGCCTTATTGACAGGTTTTTGTTGCAAATGGAGCATGTAAGGCGGTGTGGCCGCCCAGGCTGGAAGGTTCACATATGGGACCCAGCCCTGCAGTGGAGGGCTGAGCCTATGGAGGTCTGGAGCGCTTCTCTCCACAGGTTTAGTCTACACGACCAGAGGACTACAGACCCCACATCTGGACTTGACCACCATCAAGCAGGAATACAGCGCTGAGGCACGTGCATCCCTGCGCCCAACATGGGGCATTAGAGGACAACACAAGCTATTACAGGCCCAAGTGGAAGCATGGAGAGAGGTCGTAATACTTTTCACTGATTGCAGAACTAGGACACACAGCAAACACACCTAATATTTAGATAATGTGATGTATTTCCAAAGGGTGTGCTGTACTCTGCACGTAGAGCATCACATGCAGGTGTTTTTCCTTAACTACGAGAACCCCAACAGAAAAGAGGTTTTCTAGCTCTGCATAGCCCACTGCATGTGGCCACAGTTCAGAAATGAGTGAAAATACGTATGTGTGCATATGTGTGTATGTTTTTCTGTGTGTAAATGGTTGCAGCTATAATGTGAGGAGCCTCACTAAGGTGTGAGGGGGTAGTAAACAGATATGGAGCAGAGCAGACTCTTATGGTCTACCTACCAGCAGACCACTCACAGTTCACTACACATAGCACACTGGAGTACTCTTTTTCTTTATGGTTTTCTGTCTGTCTCTCACAGACTCCATCTGCTCAACTTCAGAGAAGGACACAGTTTCACCAGTAAGATGCAAGTTTGTCCGAGTTCACCAGAACGTGCACACAACCTTTTTTTATCAGCAGTTGATAACATTTTCTTTAATCTGGATGTGTGCTGCAATACATAAACAAAGACCTGGTATCTGCCTACCTCAGATGTAGAAAGCTCAAGAGCCACTTGATCACAAAAAACAGACTGTTTAACCACTACCTTTCTTTTCTTTTTCATTCTCTCTGTCCTTTTGTGACACACGTGGGAGAACAGGAGCATCCAAAGTCGCATGTAATGGCAAAATTCCTAGCAGCCTCCCTCGGATGTCCCCTCTTCCTGCTATTCTATATATGTCACCAGGCCTTTTGGAAGGGGCTCTTATGGGAGCCTTGCTGGCGAGAGATTTGTCTTAGCACACTCACGCACACTTTGGCATGCACATGCTTGAATATACACAGTCACACAGATGCCTGACACACACATACACACCCAAAGAGGGATAAATGTGAGGGATCAGTTGCAGGGGTCTGGGTATGACCGTGAGGAATGCCAGCCGAGGGCTGTGGTCTGACACCTCGCGCTGTCTGTGTCGCTGTCAGCCATGGGAAACGTTGTAGCCCAGGAGAGCTCTGGCCAGAGGGTGACGTGATGGGGCAGGATGTGTTTCCAGTGGTGAGGTTTAACCATGTATGTGGATATGCTCAGAGGCCTGTGGAGGAAATTCTCAGCACCCCTTGGCCTCTCCGTTTCGTGGGTGTCAGGAGCAGTGTGCCCCGGCCGACCACACACACACACACATACACACACACACACACACACATTTTACCCAAATATCAGCCCCTTCACCATGAAACAGTATACCTGGTATTTCATCTTTGGTTTCAACCTTTTAACTAGGGATTTTTACCTGGAATATTTCATGCTATTTGGCATTTACTGTACATTTTCAGGCTAAATTCACTCTCTGACAATCCAGAGGAGCAGTGAAAGGTCCCTCAGTGGCCATATAGTGGCTTAATAATACTAGCTGGAGTCGTTCATCCAGCTCTTCGGTGGAAGTTATGACTTCTTCCTGTTGCTCTCTATAAATCCAAGCCTGTGATAAAAGCATCAGCCATTTACATTCAAAAACAATCTGGAATTTTAATTGTTCTCATTGAACCATGCGTTGATTCCCATTGACAAGAATATAAATGGCTTCAGTGCTTAATGGACTGTGACAATTCTTCAGAGTCTCACAACACAGCCACACGTTTTCAATCACAAACTGTACCTTTCCATTCATTGTCTCCTTTCTCTCTGCCTTTCACACAGTAAGTTTATTTCTCCCACTCTCTCTCTGTAACCTATCCCCACTCTCTTCCCTACCCCTGAAACCCTTTTTCTTGCCCCTCTGATAGAATTAGGGAGTCCTTGAACCATGGTGATCAAACTTCCTGAAGCAACTACTACTAAGCAGCAGTGTCCAGAAAGCATAGTGTGGAATGAGCTCACAGAGGCAGGGGAGACTGTTTACATGGAGCCCAACGAGGAGCCTGGTAACACCCACAGCAGAAGCAACCAGAGGTGCTTTCAGCAGGCTGGCAGAAAGAGGGAGGGGTCAGTGGAGCTGTTGGGGCAAAGGGCTTGGGGGGGGAACCGATCTGTTGCTGTAGGGTCCGAGGTGTCGGAATTTACCCACATGGTATGAAATGTTAGGAAACGTTACATTACAGACAGATGTACTTCAGCTTGATGTGCAAAATCAGAGATCTGGTAACACATACTGTACACAGAAAATCAAGGAGAGAAGGCCGCGATGAGAGACAAGAAAGGCAGGTTGAGAAGTAATGTAACAAAAACCAGGGTTCCTCACATTAACAACAATATGGAAGTTGCTTATAAAATGGACATTTTCTCTTTTTCGACCCATGCGTGGTAAGCATGGGATAAGCAAGAAAGAAATGATAGAATATGAGTAACATTAGAGTAGATATCACTGCTTATTTCTGAATTTTGACAGCACCCTTTGATGTGTCAAAAGCACACATGCCCAGAAATACATGATTTAATGTGAGCCATTTACTGCTCAGATGAAATTCATGTTTTGTTGCAGTATTGAATTATTCCGCTCTATTTTGAGAGTTAAATAATACCAGCATATGCTTGTGAAAAACATGTAGCTTTTTAAAATTAAAATTAAAAACCAAGCCTTTACTCCTTTTTTCTTCTCTTCTGTCAACAAAGATGCACGCCATGAGCACATCATTTTATTCAACATCATCGTCTTCAGGACAACTACAAGCATAAACCAGCTGTTTATTTTTGGAATGGTCTATGTTAAATCTAATTTCTGCAGGATGGGTGCTGGGAGACCCAGGAATCCCCTGCAGCCTTGGAGGAGGAAGAAGAGGAATGTGACCCCTAAAGGTCATCGGTCCCCTCTCCTGGGTTACAGGGGCTCCTGCAAAAGGGCCGGGCCAGGGTCACAGGTCAGTGGGCTCGCTCATTCGGCTCTACCCTGGCGCCTGCCGGCACAGCCCTCAATTTGTAAAGCGGCAGAGGGTGACCCCCAGAGGGCCTCTCCTGGCTTCCCTGGCCAAACACAGGCTTAAACCTACCAGCCTCCCCCTGATTCCCTTGTCTCCCCTTGACTCCCTCATCCCAAAACCAGGACCTATAGCCTAACACACGCACGTGCACACACTCAACACCAGTCCATCCCTACTAAGAGGAATTACCCCAGGCAGTGGCAGAAGAGAAAGGGAGGGGGAAGCAGGTATACCGCCATCTCCGCCTCATTACTTAGTGGATTTATGTAGGATCATATGCCCTGTGTGTAGTGGTGCACTTGGGTGCTTAACTCCTTGACCTACACTGTAAATAAGTAAATTAATAAATGCAAAGCCACTGTGTCTGGGGATAGAGGTGGATTAGAGAAACTCAGAATGTTGAGATCATTGTCATTAGCACCATATCTAAACTTCAAGTACAATTTCTACAATTCTTTTGCTATTTCAGTGAGTAGGAAAAGACTAAAAACAAATAAATGAATAACTAAAATACTAGAAAACAGTTTTTTGTCAGAACAGCTACCCTCAGTGATGCCAACTTCTGCAGCTCATGCTTTGGAAAAAGCAAAGGTAGCCTCTAATGTCTGACTGTCTGCTTCTGAGTGAGTTGTTTCTGATACTGACTGTTACAGAGAGACCAATTATCCTGACCAATGAGGACAGGCCTCTGACAGCATAATTACAGGCAGCCTTGCCTTGCAGCAACCATATGCCTGGGTATGGCTACCAGTCACCCAGCAGTTGGGAACAGGAGACGAGAGGAAGGCAGAGCAGGGACATGGGGGTGGGTCTGAGGGTGTCTTAATTCACCAGGACCCAATGTCCTGTCTTGTCCCAGACTCTGGGGCCTCTCCACGGGCTGCTGAGAGTCAGAGCTGGGGCCTGATTTGGCCCAGCTGGAGGAAGCGGGCGATCAGAGTTCAGTTGGTGCAGACAGAAGTAAAGTAAACAGCCGTGGTCACTGGGCAGGCCGTTAGCAGGCCTCGGACAGATGAGCAGGGGGCCGGGAAGACCACACACATGCACGTACAGCCAGACCACACAGGGGCCGGGGCTCAGGGGCCTACGCACGCAAGCACACGCCCCATCGGCAGGGATTCCCTGTGGGCAAAAGCATGCTGCAGGTCAGGGCGGAGCAACATGCAGCACAGAGGAACAACAGACTGGCACAGAGCTGACCTGGGACCTTCTGTGATCCTGCATGAACCTAGTATGAGAGAGAAACTGGCAGGTTTGACCCAGTGACTGGACACATAATCCTCCTATAGAGCAAAGCTGTAAGAGGGTAAACACAAACAGGAAGAGATTTATAAGTACACTGCTGTTCCACTGCCAAATCTTAAAGTGCAGTTTGGAGAGTGTGTCCGCCTCTATGTTGGAGGCACGCACTCTCTTCTGGGGAAAAACCACACGTACATTAGCTGGGAAATCATATCATGTTAATAAACCAAAAGTCACAGTTGTGGCAAATAAGTAATTGTCAACAAGAGTTATTTTATGAGTGAGGTATTTGCTTTTACAAAAAGTCCCAAAAGGGCAAGTTGCTACACTGAAAGATACGGCTTATTGTTTTATAAATTATTGATTTTTACGTAGAGAACCTCATGTGGCACAAGATAAGTTATATTATTGGTATAATGTAATATAGTTGTTTTCTAGAACAGGCTTGTGATAACATCAGATAACCGGAATCTCCCTAAATCTCTAACTTTGTATTTAATTCACTGGAATATTATTTCCAGAGAAAATACAACACTGTGTGGGGGGATAAAAAGCTAAGCAACTGTCCATGTGTATTGCTTTAAAACAACATGCACAGACAGTAGAGAAATGCTTAACTATTACATAAACTACAGTGCTGTTTTTATTTTATTGTATATAAACTTCTATTAAAAGAATGTGTGTGTGTGTGTGTGTCTCAGCCTGACATGGGGTGGAGTGAGGAGTAATGCTCTCAATCACAATTACTCCCCACTGCCACCAGTCATGCCGCCTGCCTCGCATCACCTTACCACGTGTGCGTACACACACAAATCGCCCGCACATGCACGGACACACTGAAACAAGGTCAGCGTTTCCACTGGAAAGACATGATGTACTCTTGAGCTCGGCAGCGAGTCCAAGCTCACCTCCGCCGAGGATCTAGTGCAGCTGTCAGAGGGATCAGGCAGAGTGGGGCTGGACTGCACCATCTGCCTGCTTACAACACACACCCTCCTGTGTATCAGTAATCCTCAGCACCCTGCCTCCCTCTTCTTTCATCGCTTATCTCCACATTTAATACCGCATTTATGATAACGAATGACAGGTAGCTTGGGCTGTGATCCCTCCTCATCTGGCCTTTATCTCATAATGGTACGAACTGCATTCTTCCCTCCAGCACAGGGCCCTGCAAGTCTTGATAAATCCTGATCGCAGGGTGGGCAAACCATTGGCTAAAAGTTTTTCTGGCTGTAAAAGAGGGTAGTTGAGAAATAAGTGCGAGATTTCGCTGCAAATGAAATATGCAGGCCACGTGTTTGTCAGAAAGATATGTGTGAGTGCAACGAGAGGAGGCACAACCAGCAGCGTATTGTCTCAGGATGCATTGTTGAGCTGACCTACACATTCAACGTCTTTCTGAGTAAAAGGAAAGACTCCTTAACAAAATCTGACTGAACTTGGAAGTTGATGCTGACGTTTGCTATTTTGTGGTTTTGAGCTAAGCAGGAGTTGACAGTGTGTGTCTGGGGGGTCAGGCTTGTCAAGGACACAGGTTATGTGTTTGGTGTCTGGACAGGAGGCTGGGGTCAGGGGGATAAGGGGTGGTGGTGATTTGAGGTCATGGATGATTGTTGTAGGAAAAAAGATTGGAAAGGCAGCAAATGCAGGTATGAGGCAGATAGATGATTTAATGTTGTGATGGTGAGGATAGGTCAGGGTTATGGGCAGTCTGGAGATGGCAGGACTGAGGATGGGAGGCAGCGGGCTTCAGGGGGGAGCTGGACACTTGTCTGCAGGGTAGGGAGCTGGTGAAGGTCACAGAGCAGTAATATATGGCTGTCAGGTAGAGGGGAAGAATAACACAGACTCTGTCCTTCCTGACCTGCCACAAGACTGTCTGGGTCCCCACTGGGTAACACAGTGGGGTCATGCCCTGTATGCAGACTGAGACGAGGTTCTCACACATATATGTATATATATATATATATATATATATATACATAAGATGGATAATCACTGACAAGACCCTTGTCCTGTACAGAATGGATAGAAGGTTCTATAATGTGTCTCCAAAACAAAACAGTAAGATCATCTTTAATGATATAATATTAATAATAATAATAATAATAATAATAATAATAATAATAATAATAATAATAGACAGATGAAGTTGACAATTTTTGTTTTTGCAACTGAATATTAATACCTTTTCAATCACAAAATTAACTTAGTATATCTGTGGAAAATATATAATATATATATATATAATGTAAAAATCTGAATAAGTGCCCTCCAGGTTATCACCATACAAATATTATTTTTGGTCTCTTCTTTCAGTTATTATATACAGTATTTCCTATTTTTCATCTGAAACTGAACTGACAAAAGTAAAGGTTAACGTTTTTATTATTCCTATTATTAGCTATTATGTCAACATTTCACAGAGCAGAGCCAAAAATAAAAAAAATAAAAAAAATTGAGACTTACAGAGGCCTTGGCCCAAATACTTCAGAGAACAAATATATTAATATGGCCCATTTTTCAGACATCTAAGGCTGTGGTGAGACTGAGCCTGATTGAAAAGTTGAAAGACTTTGGCTCCGATCCCTCTATTGTCTGATCAGACTGCAGAAGTCCTCAGCTCTCTAAATTGGTCCTTAATGAGACTCGCACGTAGGCCACTTCCCTTTGACCCCAACATCTCCAAGCTTGTCCCGCGGTTCCTCTTCGGAAAAGGAGGACCGATTGGCGAGGAAACATTGCCGAGGGAGTAGAGAGCTGCAACGCAGGAAGGCTCAAGAGAGAGAGAGAGGTGACTCATTTAATTTTTCAAACGTGGACATTAGGTCCTGAAAATGCAACAACACACCCGTCTAGGCTGCTGCCAAGTTCTGCGTCAATTGCGTAGGCTGTGCGTGGCCTGTCAGTGACAAATCTTGTGTGGATCTGTGTGTGCAGATGGTGACCTCTGAGAAATCCCACAATCCTTAATGCTGATATCATTATCTAGAAATATTACAGCGAGGACATTTTCTTGGTCCAGGTTTTTTATATTTTTTTAAATTAAAAGTTTGGACTAGTTGATAAAATGGTATGACCTGATGATGAGCTTTATTATTATTATTATTATTATTATTATTATTATTTTATTATTATTATTATATTTGAATTGATTTTAGTGGGCTGTTATTGGTATGAGAACTGCGATTAATATTAAAATTTGTAGTGGTAGTAACAGTTGCTGTTGTAATGTCTTGTGTTTTTGTGTCGCCTATAAATAGAGCAGTTGTTTGCGAAATAGCAGCAGTCCTCTTTAAAACGTGGTATTATTCTCAGTGGTGAAATCCATATTCGGAGTTATGGTTTAGGTTTGTCAGACAAAGTTGGACGGATGGACTCAAAGTGCACTCTGCGTCTGGCTTTGAGATGTGGAACACCATCCAGCTTTCACTGCTTTCCAGATGATGGCTTCTCTTTTTTCTGTTATTATTGCTGTCTAACATGTCCAGCACCGACGACGCTTCGCACGGGTTATGACCAACACATTACGCATGAAACATTTAAGTCTGCTCTTAAAATAGCACCTGCGCTGCCTGGAGCTGAAAAACAGACGGCTGTATCGCTCTGTCTAAGAAATGGATAAACTAACAGGCCCGTGCACGTCTCGGCCTCAGTGTATTTATTTATTTATCGTGGCCTAAAAAATAGGAGGGAAAATAGTAGCCACCAATTTTGTACCAAAAAAAGAAAACAAACAAAAACAAAAAAACAAAGAATGATTGGCAGGGCTGGCGTTGGTGAAATGAGGAGGCAGCAGTGTCCTACATTATATCATTTATGTGACCACAGATTAATACTGTGCCAGTGAATCCTCCAGGTGTGGCTGACTCTAAATTTTGGCAGCTAAATTGTAAAAGAAATTGTCTGTAAAAACACTTCTTGAGAAAGAGAAAAAGACCATTCAAAGTTTTAACATCAAGTGAAGTATTAGAATGTTCAGAGCACCCTGTAATTAAAAAAAAAAAAAAGAAAATTGTCTATATCAAATATATCAAACAATACATTTTTGACATTTAAACAGGTCAAATCCAGGCTAAACAATAAACACATTGTTTAGCCTGGATTTAGTCTTAGATTTTATTACTGTTTTGCACTTTAGAAATAAATGAAAACATATCTTCTCTTTTGGGTTTGTAAAGTGAGCATATTATAACTTCTACAGCCATTAGAGCTATTGTCTTTTCTTAGAGGAACACTTTTTTTTTTTATCACCACTAAACAAATGTCTGTTTTAAGTGTAAACTGTGTGACAGACAATGCTGGACAAATAAGGCTTTCACAATGCTATGGAGTTCACAGTTCCATGTTCACAATAGCACATGCTCATTCATCACACAGATTATTTGAAGTTGAGTGACTGAACAGTGTGAATGTTAAGTGTGAGGTTTACTAATGTGACCCTCTAGATGGCGTTAAAATGCTTTGAGGGTCTGTGGGTTATTATCTGAAAACAGACACTTGACAGAACCAGAAAAAAACCTGCTTTGTAATCTGCATTTAAATTACTTCATAGAAATATCAGCTTATCTTAATTTCATTCATTTGTGTCAGTGATGGGGACAGAGTGTGTTTGTGTTTGACACAGGCAGTGGCAGATAAGTTGCTTGTTGACAACAGTTATTTTGAGCAAACAAGTGCAGTACAGCATGAACACTATATGATTAACAGAGAGAAAATACAGTAGCTCAAATGAAATGTGATTTAGAAAAGACAAAGAAATGACACCTCAAAATCTCCTAAAATCTATGACTGAAATAAAAAAACATCAGCAAATTTTTTTAGAGCATCTCTCTCTCTCTCTGACACACACACGCGCACACACACACACACACGCACACACAAATTGACCGGGTCATCATTCAGAGACACTGTGGTGCGCCTGTTGCCCTCTCACATATTTTCACATATCTGCTGCACTAAATGCTCATAATTGATGCATCTGTCTGTCAGCTGGCAGCACATGATTGGGCTAAAACAGTCCTGTGAAGAGAAAATGGGGGGGAGATTGGGTGGGGGAGGCGGGGGTTGCATCAAGCAGAGTCTCACAGACCTCCTTATATCTAATGATTTGGAGTCCCAGGGTCCCAGGCTCCATGGCTGTGTGGTCCTGAGCAGACACAGCAGGCTCAATGAAAGGCAGGCAGCCCCCCCACCCCCCGGGACAGAAACAACATTCATTCTGTGGATCGAATGGCAGCATAACGCTCTAGTCGACATCAGATCTCACTGCGGGCACAAAAGAACTGTTGTGTCACTGCATATCAAAGAGAGACAAGCATTTAGACAACTTACAAGGTTAGTCTCACCATAATGTGGAAACACCTCTGCCTAATGAAGGGATTTCATTCAGGAGATTTTCTGGTATTTTCAGTGATTTCAATTTATAATTTCCGGTTTTGTGAAGGAAATAATAAAGTGCTGGTCTTTAGACATTTTTTCAATTCTTTTTCTTTTTTCTTTTTAAGAGAGGAATTCACTAATTGCTGTTTTTCTCATGTGTTCAAGTTTTTCCTTTATCTATATATAGAAACAGTAATGGAATACAATCCTGAGGCATCCAGAGATGGAATAAAAGCCAAGAGGATCTGAGTGATTGCTACTATAAAACGTCTCCCAGGCCTTGTAGAGTTGTAAAGGACAAAGTGAGATAGTCGGACAGGCCTGTTCTCAGGCTGCAAGCAGGCGTCTGGCTGCCTTCAAGACTGCTCTCTCTCCCTCTCTTTCTCCCTGAGTCTATTTTGTTTTCTTACTTTCTCTTTGTTTCTCTTTTTGTTTCTCCTCTTTTTCCTTTTCTCTCTCTTTTTCTTTCTCCTAATCTGTCTTTTAGTGTGGCTTCTCTATGCACAAAGTGTCTCTCCTTATAGAGAGCATTGGACATTGGTCTGACAAGGCTATTTAAAGGTATGTGTGTGTGTGTGTGTGTGCGTGTGTGTGTGTGTGCGTGCGTGTGTGTGTGTGTGTGTGAACTTGCGGTTGTTAAGGCAGAAGTCTGGGGAAACAGAAACCAGAGAGTGTCCCTCAAGTGTCGGATGGGGTCACAGAGAATCTGGGGTCTTCTGTGACCCATCACGCAGAGCAAAACGGTCGACAGGGAGTTCTTATCACGCCACACTGTCATTCACAAATCAACCGCTCCACACACAGACACACACACTGCCAAAGACACACACACATACCTTTAAATAGCCTTGTCAGACCAATGTCCAATGCTCTCTATAAGGAGAGACACTTTGTGCATAGAGAAGCCACACTAAAAGACAGATTAGGAGAAAGAAAAAGAGAGAGAAAAGGAAAAAGAGGAGAAACAAAAAGAGAAACAAAGAGAAAGTAAGAAAACAAAATAGACTCAGGGAGAAAGAGAGGGAGAGAGAGCAGTCTTGAAGGCAGCCAGACGCCTGCTTGCAGCCTGAGAACAGGCCTGTCCGACTATCTCACTTGTCCTTTACAACTCTACAAGGCCTGGGAGACGTTTTATAGTAGCAATCACTCAGATCCTCTTGGCTTTTATTCCATCTCTGGATGCCTCAGGATTGTATTCCATTACTGTTTCTATATATAGATAAAGGAAAAACTTGAACACATGAGAAAAACAGCAATTAGTGAATTCCTCTCTTAAAAAGAAAAAAGAAAAAGAATTGAAAAAATGTCTAAAGACCAGCACTTTATTATTTCCTTCACAAAACCGGAAATTATAAATTGAAATCACTGAAAATACCAGAAAATCTCCTGAATGAAATCCCTTCATTAGGCAGAGGTGTTTCCACATTATGGTGAGACTAACCTTGTAAGTTGTCTAAATGCTTGTCTCTCTTTGATATGCAGTGACACAACAGTTCTTTTGTGCCGCAGTGAGATCTGATGTCGACTAGAGCGTTATGCTGCCATTCGA
>BRZM01001225.1:0-32358 GCA_033238685.1 Lates japonicus | reverse complement strand
AGGGGACACAGGGGAGGGGGTAGGAGCAGATGTTCCAGGTGGAGCTTGGAGGAGGTCAGTGTGGCAGTGGAGCTGAGGACCAAAGACACGTGGACATACGGTAGAGACAGTCGAGGTGATCGAGGGAGAGACGCTGACTGATTTAATGTCTCGGCTGAGGCTCAGAGTTCAAAACCACAGCCTGTCATGGCTCTAGGATGCTGCCCTCACATTCACATCCCAAGGTACTGGCACTTAGCAGGGCTTTAATTGAGCTGCATGTTCTCCCATTTTCTCTGCTCTGCATGCACAATCGTTACTTAAAGTGTTAGACTAACATGTTGTTTTGAGCTGCTGTCACAAGATGTAAGATGATGAGATGAAAGCGTTTCTTCTCCTCAGAAGTTGGTGTTGAGACATTTGCTTGATGTTAAGAGTTAGTTTAACCCAAGAGCAAACTCCAGTGGAGAAGTCTGCACGCTGTGACACCCGCCGCCAGATCTTTGTTCCCACTCAAAAAGAAAAACATATATTTTTAAACATTTATGCAAAAGTTCTCACTTCTATCCCACTCACATCAAATATGAATTGATTCTTCAAGCTCACCTGACACCCTGTTGCGTGAAATCCAGAAAGGTTTTTCTTATCTAAGTGTGGGACTCTAATGACTGACACTGTGACTGTGTTTTCCCAGGCCGCTAGCAAACTGTAGGTGTGCAGAGTGTGTGCAGTGTTAGTAAGGGGGTTTGCCACCCTGTCTGGGCTAATACTGAGTAAATTACAAGGCAGAGGCAGTCTGAGGATGTGTTTTCATCCTCTCCCACAGCCTGCAGGCTGCTGGCAGGCTGATAGTGGAGTTATTGGGGATGATTCTGCTGCAGATGAAGAGGAGGAGGAGATTGATACGTCAGGGCAAGATAAAAGATAATGGTGATCTCACCTCATCAGAAAGTTCACAAGATGATTCCGGGTAAAAAAAAAAAAGGCAAGGGAAGAAGAACAGAGACTTTCCTGTTTAAAACCTGCTAATTACTTTAGTTTTTAGTTTTTTTTTTCCCTCACCCAAGGCCATGTGGCTCATTTGGCTCAGCACGGCCATGTTGAATATTCACCAGCCTGGCTGCGAAAGAAAGAGAAACCTGCCGAGAGGCTAATGAGATGACTGAGGGCTGATGTGTTTTCTTTGGCTCATTTGGTAACATGACCACTGCTCTCCCATTAAAGGGCTTCCCCATATGGATCCCACCCCACCCCACCATCTTCCATGAAAACATCTTTAAAGGCCCATCATGCACTAATGCTCTGTTGTACAAGCACTGACTCACTTAACTAAAAGTCACACTGACAGGTGAGCAAGTACTGATGGTTTTTCAGCCGGGGAAGATAAACAGGCTAAAGTTGGAATATTGTGCATAGAGAGCAACTGCCTGTGTCCTAGTTGTTGTTGTTGTTGTTGTCAAATGGGTTTTGTGCTTTGAGACACTGGCGGTGTCACAGCAAGGCCAACAGTTCACATCTCAGCAGGGAAGGCAGGAGGGAGAGGCTACAAACAGTGTCAGAGCTTCTATCTCCCAACACATCACCGCTTACTCTTCTAAGATTTCACACTAATACACAGCAGAAATGCCTCATCATTTTCCATGCACTACATAGAAAATACTGCGGGGTTTGTGTTGAGCTGTGTATTGCCGCAATACATATCTGAGGACACAGAGATGGATGACCAATCAAAGGAAACACCCCAATAAGGGAAATGAACAGATGTAGATGTTTCAGACAGGGAACATTGAGGGCTCACTGATGTTAATCATACACTGGAACCTTCACAGAAAGTCACCAGATCTCAAACCAACTGAACTGCTATGAGTTTTAAAGGTGCTCTGTAAGTTTTGGTCGCCACATAGCTGATTAACACAACTAGCTAGCTTATAACTCTGTTGTATTGTAAATGCTGAAATTCCTGGCAAGCAACCATCACCACCACCCATTCCCAGCATGTCACCACATTCAGAAAAGTTTAAACATGTAGTTTTGGGAAATTTGTTTATTTTCTTTTCGAAGCCAATGCGCTTAATTATGTAGTTGGTTGAAACAGTCTTTGTAGCTCGCCTAAAGCTAAAAATGCAACTCTGAAGCTCACTAACATGGAAAAACACAGGGCTTCTCCTCAATGTTAATCTACCCTTGATGAGTTCACCGTCAATATCTGCAGCTGAGGAGAAGACATACAGGAGAGTCATTTTTCAGGTCAACAGGTCACAGCAGAGGGTTTTTAGATCACTCTGGGGTGTTTTATGAAAGATCAAGTCGTCTTCTGAACAGATAAACAATCTGCTGGGGGATTGCATGCATGGCACCATTGCTCTACATGAAAGGACCTGTCAAAGTATCTACAGAAGTAGAACCTCGTTAGGAAATCACTAGTATAATGCAGCAGACAGAGCTTCAGTGTGATGGTGCACCCAGTCTGCTCTGGACCTTTTGCAACTGTGATCAGGAGTTGAACCAGTCTTTTTTTTTTTTTTTTTTTTGAGTGAAAGAGGCTAAAGGCTTCTGGCTGACCACAAAGCAAACTTGGAGCATGCTCAGCCAAGCTGCCTTCAGCAGACATGGAGGTCAGATGAGTGTGAGCCCAGTCAAGCCGCGGCCGGGCGACAAGTCTGAAATGCCCGCCAGGTAGAAACTGACAGATGTGTTTGTTCATAAAGCAAAGGCTCAGCAGTGGTAATCCCCAGATATTCCTTAGATTCTCCTACACAGATGTGTAATGTCATCTCATGCCAGAGTCTGGCTGAATTATTTTATAGTTTATTATGTGACTTTACTGTGATGATGTATCCATCAGATATTCTGACTGTTTGTGTTTTTTAGGATGAGGTATTTCATTTGTCGACATTCACATCATTGATCATTCTTACTCTACGTTAAGGTTACTTATTTTACATACATACAGCATTTCTGATTGTATAAAACACTTATACTTTCACTCATGTCAACTCCTCAACAAACAATGCCAACAGCATAAATACTAAACAAGTCTTTGGCTCAGACTTTTCCCCTCTTCCAGCTCCTGTATGCATTATGTGTAATTCGAGAGCTGAGCGCCTCCCTCTCTGTAACCTGAGTGAGGTGTGGAGGGGGAGCAGTGACATTGTAGCTAAGGTACTGGTCACTAGAGGATGAAAGTCACAGTATCAGGTTGCATTAATACCCATTGTTAAGCTGCAGGTACAGCCGCATTAGTAAACAGGCTATTGTCCTCAACACTGGATCTGGATTATCTTGCTTTTCTTTCTCTCAGGGTTCAGCCTCATGAGCTCTGTGCTTATATCCTCCTTATCCCAAGATATTTTGAACCTTCAGTTGCTCTCGGCACCATACTGTCGCCATAATGGAAAGCTCATTAGTTGCTACTTTTCGAGTCTGTGGAGTTCACCTTAATGACGTTAACTGCATGTCACAAATATTCCAGATAAATTAGATTTTCTTACCAGTAACTGTGAGCTAGCTGACTGCTGACAAAAGCAAGTTGCTTTCCATCAGAAGTCATGATAATACGTATCTGCAGTAGATCCAGTGACATGTGCCACACCTTGGTTATCAAGAAATACATAATACAGTTCCTAAGATAATTTATGTGAGCTGACTTGTCTATGTTTCCCCCAGAACAGAAACTGATAATTACATTATACTGGCATTGATTTCAAGCCATTACACTGTGTATAAGCCACTGTTTTTGTTGATGTCACTTGAATTTATTTGTTATTTGACCTGCTGCCTCTCTCCGGCAGCTGTGTTTAACCTGGATGTGGAGAGTGTTGGATGACGATTGCTCAAGCTCCTGGCACCAGCAGAGGAACGCTTCACCCTCCACGCGCCAGTATGTGTAGAAGAGCTCCACAGGCGCTTTCAACCTCAGCCTGTGGATTCCTGCACCAGGTGAGGGCCCTCACACCTCTTGCAGTTTCTGGATCAGCAAACACAGAGGCATAAGTTTACTTCACACCCCAATCAATGCACCTTCACTTTCTATTTTCGTGTCATTTAAAACATTTTAATAACTCATTTAAAGTCATCTCTGTAGTAATATCTCTTCCCAATTAATATTAAGGTGTGCATCTTGTTGTATGTAATGTCAATCTGGTGTCACTCTGCCTTCATCACTGGGGCATATTTGCAACAAGCATCCTTGTCTGAGAAGTGCAAGAGGCATTACATGACATGTACCACAACAAAAGCTTTTTACAGGCCTGTGCAGGCTAATAAAACCACAGTCAATCATATCTGGTAATTACTTAGGTAATGGTTTGTGTGGCTATGTTGATTGCTTTGTATGAAAACGCGCAGTAAAATGATTTTGTCAATCCCTTTAGGTGGACAAATGAATAGAAACACTTAATGTAATCCATTATAACACAGTCAACTACACAGATGATAAAGTTAATTCACTGCCTCTTTGACTTAATGACTCAACATTAAAAGCTTGACAAATTCAGTATTCACTGGAGGCCTATTGTACTGATTGCTTTGTATTGTGTCCACCCCTTTTATTTCTACCCTGGGTTTCTAATCTGAGGCTAAAGGATAGATCCATGTTTTTTCAAGCATGTCTTAAAATTATACTCACATGCCCATATGAACACTGAACGAGTTATTAGTCAGTATACCTGTTTCTGCTATCCATGGGGGATACTGTCAAGATAGACTTGAAAAAAATGCAGATCTATCCTTTGAGTAGAACCGTTTCATCTTGAGTCAGATTTTATATACATGTGTGAGTATATGGGGAAGTTACACAGCATGTCCTCTGTGTTTTATATGACTCCTTGTTGCAGATCACCAGAGGAGACAATCAGGCAGCAGGGAGCGGAGAGTGACCATCTCGATCTCAGCTGTGCCCCCGATGCCCATGTACCCCTCCCCTCACATCATCCAGAGACAAGAAAAGAGGGGCACAAATTTGACAACGGTGAGATGACTAACACTGGATCCCAACAGCTTGTGTACTTAATTTTGTACATTTTAATCTGACCTTTTGGAAGTGAGTGAAAGAGCAAAGGTCAAAATGAATCTTCTTTTTGTGGCCATAGTAAAAGATATGACAAAATTTGACACAGTTTCTCCTTTGATTCTGTTTATGTTTTGCCCATGGAACACATACTTGTACTCATGCGTTAAATACTGAGTACTAATGCTTTGAGTGAATTTTTGTTAATTTCCTATTTTTCATTGATTTTATTTGATGAAGATAAATTACATTTGTGTAATGTAAAGATGTTTGCTGTACTTTTGAAGGCAAATTCACGTTTCTTCCCCACAAGCAGCCAGAGAGACATTTTAGAGATGCAACTACACAGTTAGCACAAACACAGGTAAAAAGGAAAGTGGACTGTATTTGTAGTGTGTTTCACGTTGTCTGTGCAGAGCATGGTTGTTTAAAATTCATGTGACGGCCCTGAATTTATATTTAGCTTTCATCACCTTGAGAATAAATGTAGCATCAATCTCCTAGGAAGGTTTTTTTCACCAAAATCATCAAAGTCCACATACTCTCATGTTGAATACCCCATGTTCATTTCCATCATGTGTTTTTGTTGTCCCTTTGTTTTTTTTATTTTTGCCCTGTAATTCAGTTTGAATCCACCCGCTCCTCCTCCCCTACCGAATGTTGCCGCTTCTCTCCCTGGAGCAGAAAGGTATTGGTCCCTCCCTCCGTCCCTACTGGCTCCTCTGTGCTCCTTCTAACACTGTATTTCACAACTCCTTACCTGTTCTTGTTTGTTTTACTCCTTCTAATTTACATAACAAGTCTTTTTTTAAATGCATGCTCACTGAATGCAGCTTCTCTCTGACAGTGTCCCACTCCACCCAGTTAGTATAATGTGGCAATAGTTTGTCGTGAGACTGGAGAAGAGCACCACTTAAAGGTTTCATCCATGGCAACACGTCATACATTTACGCACTCAGACAGTTGTTGGGGTTCATGTGAGGGGCCGGGCCTTGAGTTTTGCAGTATGTGAGGAATGTGTGTGTGAGGGCCACAATCACAGCTGCCCAGCAGCCTGGGTTTCTCTAATGATAGGGTCCACTTCTCCAGGCTTGCGCCTGTGATTACCCATGATTCCTCTGTGCTGTGGTTTCCCCAGCGCAGCCATCCCTGAAAGAGCTGACAGCCTCATGTTTCTCTGTCTGTGCTCACCAAATATATCGTGTTTGATGCCCGCTGTGAGAAAGAAATGCGCCCTGTGGACAGGGGCAAACACCAAGCTCTGCCACTCCTTTTTTTCCCTCTCCTGTATGTGTCCACTCTTCTTCCCTGTCTGTCATCGTCTCTTTCTTTCACTCTCTTGTCTCGCTCATCCTTCCTTCTAAAACACCCCTAAAACCGCCTTTCTGTTCTCGAGACAAATCAGCTGTAAATGGTCTCCCTTTGATTTTTTTCTTCTACTAGTTGGGAGAAGTTTCCAAGGAAACGGGTTTCTTTTGTAGCCGGGGTTTTGTCAGGGTCTCATTGGTCTGCTGGGAACAGAGAGCACAAAGTCTCGAGAGCTGGCTTTAAATGGGGGTGGGAGGTTGTCGGGGTGTGGAGGTGGGAACCAGTTGAGCCTGAGAATCATTCTCAGTTTCACATGTGCCTCTCTGTAGGAATCTCAAGGTAAGGTTTTAATAGATTTAATTCATTTAGCACGGACGTATGAGTTATAGGGGATCTACTGTGTTTAACTCTGAGAGTCTGAGGAGGCCCATTGAAAAAGGACGTGGAGCTGTTGGGTAGTCTGAGGGCAAGACTGTGCAGTGATTGATACTGAAGCTCAGAGGAATGCTGCTCTGAAGCATTTCTCTCGAATACTCGGAGACTCGTTATTATGCAGGAGACCTCGTGACAGGTGCCACAGATTGTCGGAGCGTGAGCTAAGAGTTTCCAAAAGTAGCATGTTGTGACTGGAAGACTGTTTACACTGTTTGTCACATGTCTTGTGCAGTCGTGAAAGGAGTGAAGGAGACATCTTTCTCACAAAGCAGAATTAGTATTTAACATGTTCTGGAATAGTTTGTACCAAAACTTACTGTTCAACATTTTTGCAAGCTGGACAGTCAGCAATACTTTTTCCAGGTGTAACCATATTTTCTGATTCTAATTTATAAATTCTAAATTTCTTTTGCATGAAACTACTGAGTATATTCTTGAATGTCTAAAGCATGCTTTTATTTCCATCACTTAATGAGTTCTCTGCACTCCAACATAAAACCTAGCTGCTGAAGGGCATGTTTATTGATTTTCCTCTGCTCAGACAGAAAGCAGTCTAGCTGCTGATTAATAAGAAACTAATCTCTACATCTAGCTTCAGCTCTCTCTCTGTGAAAAACACTTTTGACAGCACCGTGCAATCCCTGACTTCAATCATTGTCCTCACATTACTTCCCTCTCAGCTGAGTTTATCTTTTTTCTTCTTTTTTTAAAACCGGTTGTACCATTTCATGTAATGCCACCCAACCTTAACAATTCTAACCATGCAATATCCATCTGTTGCAGGCTGCGCCTCTGACCTTACACTGGACGGGTGCTCTAGGTCACCGGTCTAAGTTTCCCATCCCTAATATCCTCCACTCCTGACAAGCAGACTAACTGGTCTAAAGCTCGTCATGTCTACCCCAGAGGAAAGAATGAAAAGTACCCCAAGTCATCACCCCATGTGTCATCCCCATTAATGTGACCGTAAATATTAAGTTAATTTAGAATTTACGTCTTAATCTGTTTAATACAAAAAGGACTTTGTTGTGGTTTAGACGTTTCAGACTTTTGTTAGCTCCTCTGCAATGCCAGCTTTAAACCTTTCTGTAGCTATGCTTATTTACAGTTTGACATTTTGGGAAAACATATTTGTTTCACACTTAAAATTAGATGAGAAGATTCACTAATTCCCATACAAGTTCGTCTGTTAAATGCAAAGTTACAGTCAGCAAACAAGGGCTTTAGTACAGAGATGAAACTGGAATATTGTTTTGTTTTAATCCATTCAAATAATCTAGGAAGTTTTCAGCAATTTTAGAAACTTTTTTTTTCCGCATGACCGCATGAGAGTTAAAGAAGGAAAACTGGCCATGCCGTTCGCCAAACAAAAGATTCCCTCGACATACTTGTTGGCTGACAGAGATCTAGCATCTCGTCGTGCCAACCCCTGGCCAATTTGTTAGAAAGAATGCTACAGCACTGACCTTTATACATACATGCAGCTTGGAGTGTCTTTGCAGGATATTTTACCTTGGATGAGCCACGCCAGCTGTTTCCATCTGCTCTGTATTAATGCTAAGATAAGCGCTTAATCATCTCCTGGCTCTAGTAAATATTTAGCACACAGACAGGAGAGTGGTATCAGTCTTCTTGTCTCACCTTTTGGCAAGAAAGCAGATAAGCATACTTGACATTTATCAGGGTCAGGCTTGTTGCTCTGCCTCCTCATCTCCAGTCTTCTTTATGCTAAGCTAAGCTAACTGCCTCTGGCTGGTCACGGCGAGAGTAACAGTCTCCTTGTTTATTCTCAGGTAAGGAAAATGTGGCCTCAAAACTATTCTACTAGTCTTTAACATTTGCTGCTGCTTGATACACAGTATATGTTAGTAATGACATGGGGAAACTTACAGAGGTCAATAGACCTGCACACACAGTTGCTCACTGTTAGCTCTGTGTTGCACTTCATTACCGAATTGTTATGTAGTTTACTTTCCCAACATTATCAAGAAATATGGAATTTCTGCAATTAATTATATAATGTAATTCATTATCAGAGCATTAACTTTGCTACAGAGAATCACTGTCATGTGATGAGTCAGTGCTTTGGACCCTGTTAACTTTGTTTCTCATGCTTTGACGCTTTGTGCCTGCAATTGCAAGAGGCAAGGTTGCTGTGACATGAATGCCAATTAGTTGTGTCCAAATTGTTGAAAAGGCTGCCTGATGTTATTTACTACCACACTGACTCGCGAGAGTTGCACGCCAACACTGCTGGCCAGAGACAAAGTTGAGGATAAAAAATACACATTGTGGGGGTTAAAAGTCCAGCAATTGCTATGTGCTGAAAAGCCTGAATTGGCAAATCACATGAGATAACAATATATAGTGAGGGGAGGCAGGAAAAACAAAACTGACGAGAAACCTTCACAGCAGGATTTTCCTTTGCCAGTAAACCCATCATCGTGTTTATGACTTTATTGTTTCAGTCATATAACTTTTGTCATGTTTAGGCATGGGTTTAATACATTTTTAAATTTTACTTGCCTAATCTGTCAGTTTAGACATTACATCAAGAAGTAAATAACTCCACCTTCATACCCAGGCGCCCAGTTTGTCTTTACTGTGGCTTTAAGCTCATCAGATAGCTGTCTCCACTCTTGACTGTACCTTGTTTGTCTGATTTAGTTCAGAGTAAACAGATCTTCTCTTTTTTTTTTTTGCATGACAGCGTGAGTTAAAGAAGGAAATCGCTGCGTTGCCGCTAAAAACAAAGATTCCTCACATGTCCCGCCTCCGCTGCAGGCTGGCTCGACAGATGCTGCAGCGCTGCTCGCCTGCTCACTACAGTCTGTGCTTCTGAGGAGGATAGCTGAGGAGACGGAGACTGTCGCCATGCCCCCAGACAGGTGCAGCACTCCACTTAGGCATGTTACTTCCGACCTGACTTCCGCTCGTCGTCACAAACACTGTAACATCTGAAATTGAACCAAGCTGCTGCTGTTAAAAAGGCAATGTTTATATCATTTACTATAATGTCTGACATAATGTGGCTAAGCCTTAACATAAATTGTTGTTATGGGTCATTAAAGACAAATGATGTTATTAGTAATACAAAGCAATTCAGGGCATTAATGTGTTAAAATCTATCTCACATCAATATACTGCAGAAGAAAACTGAAACATCAGCTGTATAATATCTCAGCATAAATATAAAAAGACATCAACTAGTGATTGAGATGTATTTAGAGTTCCCTATGGTTTTGTTTTAAGGTATTTAAGTATCATGCTTCTTTATTAGACAGTCAACAGAGCATGAGCTAGAGCATGTCAAATGTTGTGATCACTGCCTTTATCCTTTAAAAATAAGTTAAGGATTGTTTAATTGTTGTATAAAAATCAATAAAGTGTGCTCACCTCAGTTTTAGTCTGTTAGTTGTATCTAGAGTTTAATTGTGTAATTTTTTCAATCCTGTTCATCCTGGTCTTTGTTCTCCCAGACTCTGATGACTCTGGGTTCCAGAGAGCGACAGTGATAGTTCATGCCAGTCCAGATATTACGCTCCAGTGAGGAGCTGGCCAGCCATCTCAGTACCAGAGACTCAGGTTGCCAAACAGAGGACTTTCTGACCCCAGGAGCGCGCTATCTCGGAGGAGGATCAGGCCCAGAGGAGTCCAGGAGTTCCGTTCCTCTCACTCTGCAGGCAACACATCTTCGTTGCCGGACAGCGCTGACGCCATGTTCACTGCCTCTCTGGAGCACGCCTGCTCCAGGAGTCTGCCCCAGACGGGAGCCGATGATGGACAACGCCAATGACAGCGATGATGAGGGGAGGAGCTCTCCCCTTCGATACAGAGGACTTCCTGCCTGGACCAGGGGAGTTGATTCTGAAGGATGAGGGGAGAGCACAGATGATCAGGCTGTGTCTGAACTCCAGCTGAGCCTCAAGTATAAGCAGCTCAGAGAGTCCGGATGCAGCTGATGGAGAGGACCAGATCAGCTGCCCAGGAAGGTCGTGACAGCTGTGAGATCTCATCCAGTTCAGACACTCTTCAGTAGCCCTGTCCACTCTGTCTCAGCTACGGGGTGCTTGGAGGCCAGATGGACCATAAGGAGGACCACCAGTCTTCTAGTGGCAACTCGGGAGCGGCAGCAGCTCCACCTGCCCCTCACAGACCTCAGAAACATCCCCCCGCAGCCTCTCCACCGCTGACAGGCTCCTCACACTGTGAGACTCTGAGCCTCCCAACGCTACCACCACAACAACGATGACCAGCAGACCGGCTTCCATGCTGACCACTACTAGGCCTCAGGACCCAGCGGGCAGGCTCCTTCTCCTCCACAGCTATGGACATATTAGAGGAAGCAGAGGTCAGCACTCCCATCGAGAACGAGTGAGCTACCTTCACCCGAGCCTCCAAGCAACAAGAGGATTCTCAGCCTGAAAGCCGAGCAGAGAAGCTGAGCAGCCTGGCTGCCCCAGCTTCACCAGTATGGCTACCTGTGAGAGCAGCTACTCTGACAAGCCGCCATATCAGAGAAGGCAGACACTGCCTCACACTCACTCTGTAGACACTGGAAGGCTACTACACCTCCATGCACTTTGACTGTGGTCTCAAAGGTAGCAGAAGCTTCACTTACAACCATGCAGCCCTGGCTCTGATTGTGGCTCGTCTGACTTGAGTGGTCACATGACTCTGGGGAGACGCTTTCGCTTCTTACGAAACCATGTGAAGCCGCCTCCGCTTAAGAGAGTTCATCCTCAAGAAAAAATATGCAGTGATGGGAAACATCCCTGACAAGAAAGAGCTGCAAGATTACATGTGGGCAGCAACTCTCCACTGTCTTCCAAGGAGAGGAAACTGCAGCTGGTTTTGTCCAGCTCTCCAGGTCATATAGAAAACTCTTTCACCACCAGAGATCCTCTGACCCGGGAGGAGTGCTCAGCCGATCTACCTGATTTAGGCATTTTGTAGCCCACAGATGCACATTCATTTAAGGACGACGGGGTTGTGCAGTCAGACTATGCAGATCTGTGGCTGCTGAATGATTAAATCCAGCCGATCCTACCGCATCTTTGTCAACCCAGCACAGCCACAGGCACAACTGTCATTGAATGCACTGTCGCAAGAGAGCCTCAGAGTCCCAGACATCCCAGTCCGGTTCCAGAGCCACCACCTCACTTCCATCATCAGTGGAGGTGAGTTTGCTCACTCTCCGGGAGAAGCTGGCAGGCTTGGCCAGCCCGTCCAGCTGCTACTCCAGCTGGGGTCAGAAACCTCACTGCTCTCCTCGCTTTCTTCCCTGACCACATCGCCACCCAGCTGCAAGAGGAAGCCCAAAGTCCCGAGAGGAAGTCATCTCTTCGTCAGCTGTCACTGCACCACTGTCCTGCAGGGACGGAGCCACCTCAAGAGAGACATGGAGCTGCCGAGCAATCCCTCCCTCCCACCTCGACCCAAGTGCCTCAAAGGCCAACAAGGCTCCAGCTAGGAACCAGATCCAGATCCTTCACCAAAACAAAACAAAAAGCTGCAGCGTCAGCCAAGGCTGCAGCACCCACCACCTCAGAGGTGTTTAATGCCCACCCCATGTCCATCAAGCACCCACAGTACTACACTCAGTCCAGCTCCGATCCATCAGTAAAGAACCTGAAGGAGGTCATGAGGACAAACAGCTTCCAAACTCAAATGTCCTTCTTACAGTGAACTTAAAAGCACGTTGTCAAGAAAATTCAGAGCTGAAGAGTCCACCGCTGTACAGCTCATATCATCAACACATCCTCAATGGAGTTGTGTGAATCAAATGTTTACCTCTAAACGAAGAGCTCACGTGAGAAGCAGCGTCAGGAGTGAGACGAGGAACAAGGACAGAGGGGCTCTTTGTAGAGTATGATAGCATACAGACTGCAGTCGAGAGCCAACAGCAGACATCCTGAGCCCATCACTATCAGGAAGGAGAGATGTCAGCAGGAACGCTTGTCTGCTCTGAAGACTCTACCAGCGTCAGACGCCTTTACAAAAGCAAAGAACTGCTCCCCTGAAGAACAAACGTGTTCTAGTCCTTTTTCTCAAGAGATCCGACAGTCTTGATAGCGCCTGCTACTGACGGTCAATCAGAGTCACTGCAAGGAGTCCAATCAGTACTGAAGAGGAGTACGAGTCATCAGGTGTTTTAGCTTCTAAAGTGCTCTCCAAGATGGCAAGGAGGAGTCCACACCGAGACAGAGGATTACTCAGTAAAGGTAGATTTTTTTTTTTTTTTTTTGTTATTCATTTTGACATTTATCCTTACGCACAGTAGAGGCTGATTTACTACTGATTGATGTACTGCAATGTAGAACTGCCTGCTGAGACCATCACAGTATAAATCTGATTGACAAGAGGAAAAAGAAAATACATTATGCTATAGGAAGTATTTTTTCAAACAGCTTTTACTCTGATTTTTCTTTTGCATTTCCAATAGTTGTACATCTTAGGTCTCTAAAGTTTATTACTAAGAATATATGGCAACATGTCACTTAGGGCTTGTAGCAATTCTTTTGTGAAACTAAGGAACTGATTAATCAGTTATAGAAATTTGAAAATATATTTTTATTGATAATAGCTCCCTTGTCAAAGTCATTTATTGAGTTAAGATGTGGAACACATACCCAGCCTAGTTAACAGGATTTGTTGTTTTGTTTATTTTTTAAATTAAATATTCAGTGTTCTGGATCAGTTGGACACATTTATGACTAAACAATCTGAATTTAATCAACTAATCAATATATGAATCTGAAATGTATATATTACCTCTTTAAAGTGGTGATGCTGAAAGGTGTGTAGAATATACTGTATATTCAAATGTTGACTGATAACTGTGTTACCAGACTCACACCCAGTGACAATGCAGTGTCCCCACGACTGATGAGCTAAGGTCAGAGACTACAGTGTGTTTCTGTCACCCACCAAAACCCGCACCACTGAGGACCTGTTTGCTATGATACACAGGTGAGTGTTGAGTGGCACATTGTTTGTGTTTGTGTTACAGATATTCTTAATGCTTTTCTTTATCCTCAGGTCCAAAGGAAAGTGTTGGGTAGAAGGACTCAGCTGAATTGGGTGGAGGAACCCACAGTGCTGCACCTCCAGAAATACACCACCCAGCAGCACTACTCAGCAGCACTATGAGCTCCCAATCTCAGCAGCATCACCCTCTGCTGTGACTCCTGGCACCAGGCCTACAAAGAGTCCTCCTGGCCCACCCAGGAACGCCAAGAAGTCCAGCACCTCTAACGCAGGAGTTCAAACTGTTGCTGCTTAAAAGGGTGCCGTGACTCTAGTTACCGCATGTCAGCTACAGAGATCCTCAAGAGCCCCATCAACCCTAAATCTGCCGGAGACTCTGACGGAGTCGCCCAGACAGTCTGAGGAGCTCGCCCTGCAACAACAGCAGCTTAATTCAGGACCAGAGCAGCTCTCTCCAGCCCTTACCCCAAAGCAAACGCTGAGGGCTTTTCCAAAATCCTTCCCAACATCCGCTGTTTCCAGGCAGGGCCAAGCCCAGAATCCCTCCGGCTGCCAACAGCAGCTGCTACGGCATGCGCAGCAGACTGTACTCAGCACCTATGCAGGCCGCTTCGAGGGCGCAGACGGAGAACTCAGACGGAAGTCTCTCATGATGACCGCCATCACAGGGCTGCCTCCACGAGGAAAATAGAGGCATGAAGGTATGAAATAATTTTTGTTAATTTACAGATGGCAATGACCAGAGGAGTTATTATTCATATATATATATATATATATATATATATATATATATATATATATATATATATATATATATATACAGATATGGATATAGATATAGACATAGACATATAACACACACACACACACACACATATATATATATATATATACGATGTGTTGAAGGGCAAGGGCAGGAAGGCTGATGTCTATCGACACAACAGAACACTAGAGAAACCCAGCGTTAAAAAAATCGTAAATGAACTAATTTTGACTGAGTTTTTATAGCTGTTTCCATTTGTTTTGTTTTTTAATGTATCCTTTAAACAAGCTTACCTGTGTTCCAATCTATTTTATACATATGTTTCAAAAAAGAAAAAATTGCTTCATGAAATGAATAGTTAGAATAAGAATTGTAGGAACCAGGTTATTCAGCATTTGCATTTTATAGATGATTTATGAGCAGAAATTATATTATCCCAGTTCAATCTACAGAAACACAGGGTTACACATAGTATTTGTTGCATGGCATACCGCCCAGCCATATATGACACCCAACGACTTCCTTCCTTCAGCCCTACTAGAGTATATTAATGTTTAAATTGAATTCTATGACAAAACAAAAATAGACAAATATATTGTATTAACTGTATGTATTCTATGAATACCTATGCAATTAGACATTTCAAGCCAGTTATAACAAATTATTTTGATACCCCTCAACTGAACATCAGGAGTAACACTGTGTGAGAACAGCGGAAGGTGACAATGTGACGCCAATGCATCTATTGAAACAGCTGGAAGCAGAGCATTTGATGATGTGTTTGTATATTTCCTCAGTCCTTTTTAAAAGCATATAGTAAATTATATCAAGGTAGTAATACAACCTTTAAGATTCTCATGCAATATCATGGTAGTAATTACAGGTGAGACAGAAATGTCTGAGCCGAGCACTAACTCGATAACCGAGACAAGAGAGCAGGTGTTAACATGGGAGATGAAAAGGATTAAAAGTTGAGGTGGTGAAACAGGAGAGCTGTAAGAGGATGAGAGGTCATGTTTAAGAAGAAAACATACACGTTTATTTTCTGGTTTGCTGACTGATGTTTATGAATTGTTGAAAGAGGCTAGTGGAAAGTGTTCAGGAGGACTAAATATTTTATTTTATCAGCAAGAGATAATAGGTGAGATAAAGCAGCTTTGGGCCTCAGCAAGTTGAGTGTTTTTGTGAGATTTTCTCAGTTTTGATGGGGGATGAGGGAATACATTTGGCCAGGGCTTATCATCTGTGATGAAAAGGGAGAAGTCCTGGAATTTGGGGATGTGGGTATTTGCTGCTATTTTGGTACCAGATGATAAATTATTTTATCCCACATCAAAATATAACCTTCACATTTCCTGTGTCTGAACAGAAGCAACATATTTATTTTATAACTGACACAGAAAAACTCCACACGCCCTGATTTGGTTGTTTCAAATAACTTAAACTGAAACCTTTTAATGAAAATATGCAAAGAATTGCTGGTATTTTTAACATATTTTATCTAAATACTTATTTTGTTTATAAGAGACAATTTTAAATCTTATTCAAGACACTGGCTGTGCAGAGAGAAACAGGAAAGCAAACTTAATAATCAGTCATAAGCTAGAAGAGAGGTTATTGTTGTAACCTCAAGTAATTTCCAGCTTCTTTTTTGTCTCCGTATTCACAAATAACTACAAGCAAATTGTAATTATTGCAGTGATGGTACCAACCATTATGTTGACTGAGTTCATGTAGCCATACACTATATGGAAGACTGTTCTTCACTATTATACACTGTAAATATCAACTGCATTTTGGCCCTTAATGATACTCCATACCACGTAATGATTCTATAACAGGGCACGAATGGAAGGCAGGTTCAGAAACCTTTGCCCAACCTTTTTTTTTTTTTTTTTTTGCACTGATAAAGGGATTTAGTGCGAAGTTTCATTAGTCTTACAAAATTCTGGAGATATTTATAGACCTTACATGGAACTGTTGTTATCTCCTTTGAATAATATTCACACCTTAGTACACCTGTGGGAGTGGAGTAGATGTTTCTGCCAAAGGCTAGAAAAGGCAAAGGTGGCATTGAACTGTTTTCCTCTTCGCTTACTTGACTGAATGCTCTTGAAAAAAAAAACACAAAACCAATACTAAAAGAAGAATTACAGCGTTAACTTATGGTACTAGATTCATTTTATTTCCAGATCAACCTTCATATATAGTATACTGTAGGCATCTTTCTTTTTTTTGTACAAAATGCAACATTTATAACTTTTGAATCACAAAGGTTCTTGAATTGTTTCTTATAAAAAATGTTTTCTGGAAGTTTACATTAATTTCAAACCTTGTATATTTTTGAGCTGTGGAAGACTTTGTCTTGCATTATTTTTAGCACATAAACCGTGGCTAGGTAAATCCTATCAAAGCCAACTGCTAGGCACAACAGGCTGCTTAGCAAATGTATATAAAAAGACAAATAAATGTGACTGCTTTGAAAATGACTCTTTGGGTCTGTGATGATGTTGATGTTGTGTTGATGTCTTTTCTCTTTAAAGGTAGTTCAATATTTTTTGTACTCATATACAAATTATACATATGTAACTATTTCCATTTCATTTCTCACAGATTATTATTCAACATACAAAACATATGATGATCTTATAAAATAGAGGTCATTGTTATAGATGAACCACCCAGCATTATATAAAATATATTTCTAATAGTTTTTATTCATAATATTTATGTACTCTTAACTTAAGTATGATTTTTATCGCAGACCTTTTTTTATTTTATTTTTAGAGTGAAGTATTTGAATACTCTAACCACTTTACAATTATCATTCTCATACTTTCAATTCAGATGAAAATATTTTCATCTTGTTACAATACAAACTGCTATCACATGAAGTTACTATTCAGTCACTAAACAAGTAGCTTTTGAGGAGATGAGGTTCTGTGGCATCAGCTTGGTCTCCAGACCTTTAGATGGCACCATTTCTTAGAGCAAAAACAGACTGGTAGAAAAAAAGACTAGATAAATAAAATGTTTTTAAAAAAATACATGCATAAACAATTAGATTATTGATGTTGTTATACTGACCCTGAATCCGCCTACACTGGGTTCCATGACATGATACAATTCATACACCACAGTTAATGACACAGTGCCTGTGATTCAGAACCAACACTAGAGGGTGTTCTTCAGCTGAACACACAAGAGAATGACTACTGGGTAATTTAATGCAAATTGGGTGTAAATTTAAATTAGGCCTCTTTGTGTCTTGGCCAAAGGAATAACACAGCTGTGAATTTGTGATTTTTTTTTTCTTTTTTCAAACATCTGGACATGTTCTTCTTGACATAACAGACTCAAGTCCTATTGCTGTAGTTACACACATGTCATTTCTGCATGTGTTATGTCAGTTTCATGGTCGCACTCCAACACCGAAGTCAATATGAACTGTCTTTGTTGCTCTGGCTAATGTCAAATGAGCCTGTGACAGACAAAAACGCCTTGTTCTCAGTCAGTACGTGTCGACTGAGCTCAGACTGTATGTGAAGTGAAAAAAGAGGTAAACAAAGCCCTGGACTGTTTGGCATCCCAAGTGGGTACCCGACAAAGGGCACACTGACCGTGAACCCTGACCTCAATTAACATTGGAGACAGAATGGGTTGGCATCAGTGGTAGGTGGTGTAGAAAGGCTGTATTTTTGTTCTCATGTGAAATATATGACATGTATTACAATAGTAATCTGTATAATGTGCTCAGATGGAGAATAAAATGGAAAAAAGAGTGATTTATAAATTACTTTATAGCACCTAACCATGAGAAACTGTCCTACTGGCTTTGATGGTGGTTGACTACAGAGATGTCTTTCTTTCAGTGTTTGTCTTTGTGTCATACAGGAGGCTTTGTGTCATTATTTGCCCTCTGGCAATAAGACAGTACAGTAGATATTGTATAGGCCTTAAAAGCAAATGTCAGCCCAACATGACTTTTATCATCGACTAATTATGAAGATTATTGTGACAAAGGCAAGTAAAAGACCTTCAAAAGAATTCAACTTCTCAGCACTCACTACAACTATAAGGGACTGTTAGAAAATTATCAGGCAGGTAGGGGAGGATAGTCCAACTTTCTTGTGAGACAAGCAGGGGATCTTTTTTTGTTCTCAGCTTATATTTATATTTTTATTTTGTCCTTACTTTTTGTGATTTATTATCAAAAAATATCTTAATAAAGAGAGAAAATAATTACATCAGTGAGTTGACTGTGATGTCTGCCACTGGTCAAAAATGTGTTTTTCCATTTGCAGAGGTCAGCACACCCATGTCTGCAAAGCAAATTTTCTCTTCGTGTCCACAAACTTCGTGTCTCTTTGCCCCAAACAACCAATGTACCAACTATACAGATGTCAGTTGTAACCTAGCTAGTAGCAGGCGCACAGACTGCCTCTACTAGTTTCTGCCTTCAGCCCAGTTTCTGACAAAACTCAGAAACTTCACTTCTTTCTCTTATTTACCTCCAATCTCTCATTTTACTTCTCTTCTCAGCATGTTTATTAAGCACATTCATACAGCCTTGGGATTCATATACATTTTTTGTTCATGTTTAAACATTTCCAACTCATGTAAACATGTTTCAGCGTCAAGCGTTAAGGGCGCTATATGTATGGTTTTGCCTTTACTACATAGCCAACATTAGCATTAACAGCTGTTTACTTACCAGTTTAGAGGAAATGAATTTAGCATCAAATTTAATTCCTTTACTTGCAAAGAGTTGTCTCCAGCAGTGGAAAGCAACACCAGTGTTTTGCTTCTATTTCTATCACTTTTCTACTACTGAAGTTAGCATGCTAACCAGCTAGCCCTTTGTCTGAACACACAGTAACAGGACCCTCCAAAGGAAATATTAATAACCCTAGGGAGGATCTTGCTTTTTTTCAAATGAAAAATAGAGATACATCCCCCTCCCCACCTCAATAATTTTCATAGCCCCTTAATACAAAGAGCAGTCAAAGGATGTGCAGAGGACTCATTTATATGAAAGAAGTGGTTATAATTGGGGGTGCTTGTGTTCAATCCACACATAAACTCTGGGATCATTCAGCCTCTGTATTTGGATTTGTAATGTTTAGTGACACATTTTTCCTGGATACACACACAACCCCCCACCCTCCAAAACTGCATCTGATCCATACAGAATGACTTGGTATTGACGATCATGATGACAGTGTTATTAATATTTATGGGTCTATCTTTGGCTAATGAGTATTGATTTGAGCAGTACAGCATGAGAACAGCTAATTTAAACCTGATCTGGGCAGTATTTCCACATGTGAGTAATACTGACTGTAGACAGGGTGGGGGAAGGGACACCCAAGAGGTAACCACACCAAAGTCACCACCGTGCCACCAGGGTATATTGTGAGGCTCATTATAGTGCATTAAAAAGCCTCCCTGCGGAACAATGAGAGGCCCCGGGGCCCCTGAGGCAGAGCCTGAGGCTGGTTGGGACCGATATGGAGACCCAGGGGGAGCTTGCTCACCCAGGCCTGTCACTACCAGAGTCTCATCCCCAGCTGCCAAACTCCATTTTTCTTTGAGTCTGTCATCAGCCTGTCACCAGGATAATACTGCCTTAGAGTAGTGTTTAAAATGAAAGAATAAAACATTATGACACTTGATAGGGCATTTTATCTGTGTGCATTCCTCCAACCTCATTACAATATACAGGATGGTAGATGGTACAGTAGTAATACTGGATGTCATTTTGCGGTCATTCAGTATTTGCCATCTCTTCATGTAGTTCAGGTTTTGGACATTTTTTGGTGGTCAGAATGATTTAGTCAGTTAGGGTTAATGGTTTTTAAATATTAAATCAATCAAATCAATTTAAATATCAACAGCCTGGTACAGTCCCCACCTCCTTTTAGTTTACGGATTTGTAATTTGCTACTCATTTTATTGGAAAAAGACAGACCTTGAAAACCTTCATTTTAACCCAAATAAACATTAATGAATTATTAATTTAGAATTGGTCATATAAAGATGTTTATATGCTTCCCTGTAGACACATTTTACATTTTAGGGTTGGAGATGCGTCCTGATTCACAAGAATCCTTTAATAATCTCACAGCCCTTCAGACTTAGTAGTAGTGATCCCTTGTGGGGGTCTCGCCCCTTGGGTTTAGAACTACTGCCTAGCTTACACTACAAATTAAATGGATTTAATTAATTGGAAGTGCACCAATTAATACTTTTATTTCCTTAGCCCCTTAGTACTAAATTATGTACTACATTACAATAAACTTCCTGGAAATAAGTAGCCAATTACAAGCAAAAAATGTTTCTGACATGACATGACATACACCATGCAAAATGCTTTTGCAATTATATGGGTGATTTTCAAAAAATCATTCATGTGTTTATTTTTTACATTTAGATGAATGTCATTATTTATTCAAATTGTTCACTGTCTTCCTCATTCATTTCTTTTCCATTTTTTTCCATCTGTCCCTGAGTGGAGGACAGGAGGGGGAGGGGAGGGGGGGGAGGGAGGACCCGCTGACGATGCTGCGTGCGCAGCTTCAGTCTGGAGTCGCTACGACGGGACCGCAATGAAGAGATAAATAGCAGCCTTATCTATTTATTTTAAAGTACTACGGGTCTCATTCATTGATAACCAAGAGACGGTGGCTGGTTTGGAAAGCTGCTGATGTCTGCTTCAGAGGTGAGAAAATGTTGGCGTTTGTTGTAAAACTGGCATTTTATGGAAGAAGAATTACATTAAAGGGAAATGAGATGAAACAGGGTGAGCTAAGGCTTTTCTGATTTTTACGTCGCTAACACGTCGAAACAGTAATGTGTTTTAACATTAGCTCGTGGATTAACAGGGAATTATTTAGCTAGTTGCACGGCCTCCTATTTACAACGTATTTAAGCTATTTTCTCCTGTCAGAGGCGATGTGCGCAGCTAGCTTGTATCGAGAATAACGCGTACTGTCTGTCAGCGCGAGCTCGTTTTTTTTTTTTTTTTTAATATTACGGGAACTTTGGAAATAACGGGATATGATTTAGCGCGAGGACACCTCTCTGTGCCATATATTACTGCTTTAATGGCAGCGGAGCCTCACGCGCCCTCAGCCCTTCACCTTTTTGCCGTGTGATGTGTGGGGACGAGCGCGTACACGGCGCACAGCCCCCCTGCTTTTCATGGCGAACCGTCGGCTTGCTCGGGGACCAGACACACATCTGTCTGGGAGGACGGTAACGGTGTCTGTAGGAAAATAAAAAATGTCACCAGTGAAGAAATTAAGGGAAATATCCTCAGATAAATAGCGGCTGTGTCACGGTCAGGGCCTATTGTAACAGCCTGGGCTTTAATCGCCTGGGCATTTGCTTATGTTGGTGGCCTGTCACATGTGCAGTGTCAGAACTGGTATAAGAAAAAAGCGAATTTTAGCAGTGGCATAAAGACCCCCAATCCTCAGCAGACACACCCTCATATGTATGTTAATGGTGGGTTTATTCACAAAGCAGGAACACATGGTATGCTCTTAAGTTTAAGATTGTTCGAATCTATTCTCTAATTCCGAATGATATACTATGTATTGAGGGGAACTGGCACTTGTTAATGAGTGAAATATAGTTCATATACATAACAGGTAGTGTTATCCCTCAGTATAACTGTATTTTAATATGTTTGGTTAAACATGCTGAGATGATAAAATGAGTTTCTGGGATTTAACAGTGGCTAGTTACACAATGATTGCCATGATAATTATTACATTTGTATGAATTAGAATTGTTAAATTATTCATCAAATTTGACTATTACTGTGGCATGTTGAAGATCAGCTGGAGGGATAGCTGAGTGAATAAAGGATAATCTGCACTGATGTGAGAACAGCGTGCATCAATCCAAGGACGTGAAGCTCCTGATGAGGCTCCATGTGTCTCTCTAATGAGATGTAATTGGCTGTTGGAGCGGAGGGGTGTTGAGGGTGATGACCTTTTAGATCATCAGCCGTATTCCATCCATCCCCCGGTGCTTTGTTCCCCCTGATTTCAACTCAAAATTAAACCCAATAACAAGGAAGGAGCAAAGAAAGACACTAGATCCTGTAATATATTTGGACTGCACTGCAGTTTAATGCAATTGAAGCTAAGGCGTTGTTGTTTTCTCCCTGCTATTGACTTAGTATGGCGTACATTCCATCAATGAGGCAAGGAGACAAAAAAAAAAGGAAATGTGGAAATCATTACAGTAACGGGGACAGGGGAGGGATTTTATTTTGGCTCTCTGTTAGGTCTCTTCTTGCCTATTTACTCAATTAGCTGTTATTGGTTAGTGAACACAAACCTCTAACAGATGATGTGTAAGAGTTGGGAATGGCTTTAGCTGAGTAGTTGGTCTTATCAGCCTTAGAAAAATGCTGTGCGTTCATTCTGTGAGGGGCTTGCAGGTTTGTTTGTGTTGCATGTTTCCTACATTAGCTCATATATAATGAAAACTGCATTACACTGGTGCTATTTTTATCAACCTCCTCTACAAACTCTATCATCATGTGGAAATGGGCAAGTCTAACAGTGCTAACACGCTGGATTTAAGAAGATTAATAAGTTTAACCTAAAGCTATTTACAGAAACAAGGTCGTATTTAATTTTCTGATAATTCTGTGTGCCTGAACACAGTTTTACACTGGTGTGTTCAGGCTGCTGAGAGTTAGCTGGAAGAACTGGTAGCAGTTCATCCTTTCAGTGCAACCACATTAAAGTTGCCTTTTACTAAAAAGAAAACAGGGAACAACCAAAGTCATGGGTTTAGCTGAATTGCAAGAATCAGAGAGTTATTCATTGATGCCTATGTGACATCTTTCTGTGACCTTCCCTCTCTGTGATAACACAGAGACAAAGCAATGCCACAGTGTCACATAATGTGATAGGAAAAAAGATGAACACGGCCTCTGTGTACCTTGGCTCACTCTACATTTTGCTGGTTAAACTTCCTACTTTGTCTGCGGAGTTTGACATTGTACCCACATGATTCAAGTGAAGAGGAGGTGGAGCGTGAACTGCTGTGTTAGACCAACAACATGTCACCCTGACAGTGATTACTGCTCAGCGTCAGGTCACCTGATCTGAAGGCTTAGAGTAGCAGCCAGCAACATTATTTTTTATTTCCTTCTAATAAAGTCAATAGTTGAAGCATAAAGAGTGATTTCACCCTGATTAAACAGAGTGCATTATCTGGGCTTTTTTCCTCACTTTGTGCACAGTCGGGCCAAACCATTACCCTCTGTGACAGTAGGGGAGTCTTAACCAAGAAAGACTTCTTTCATTATTGGTCAGTGAGGCTTTCATCATGTCACAGACCTCATGACCATGTTATCAAGCAGGAAATGTCTTGCCTCAAACTTCCTGGAATGCAAGTGAGACCGCAGCATCAAAATGGTGGAAAAATAGAATAGATCCGAATTTCCTATTCAGAGTCTTAATTAGATCCAATTTTCCACTTTTTTAAGATAAAGCAATAAAGAGGAAAAATTAGGTAACGCTAAGAAGACAATCTTTTGCAACAGTCTTGCTCATGTACGCGTGCAGTATTCTATATGTGTGTGTGAGACTGATGTATGCTGAAGCCCTTGCTTAGATTCTTGTGTCAACAATTTGTCCAAGTCCTCTTTGTCTGGCTCGAGTCCCGTGACTCGCAGACTGAGTCTTCCTTATGAGGACAAAGCAGCGTGCGCAGTACATAAGTCTATTACATGCATATAGATGACCACGTACCGCCAACCCATCGCTCAGAGAGCTGACACCTTCCTCTCAGAACCCTTAAAAAGCGAGTCAGCTCTGTTGTGTGTCAGGAAAAGACAAGGGAGAGCCACAGAAGCTTCCAGCTATAAATACACAACATCTTTTATTGGGTTCTTGTTTTTGTACTCCTTCGGTGCACACACTTCCTAGACCTTTCTCCATGTGTGTAACGGCGACAAGGTTATCGGTCGCCTGTCTGGCTGTAGAATCCTCCGTGTAATCCATCAGAGCCCTATTACAATGTCTCATCTATGCTGCAGAACAATATAAAATCAGCCTGGGGGGATAGTGGGCTCCTCCTCGCTGCTCACTGAGGCAACCCAACACCACATGAAGGCTGCTGAGAAAAAAAAAAGTGTCATGCTTTTTGCTGGAAAATTGTAACTGCATGTGTGCATTTAATTGAGTTTTTCACTAAAAGGTAGGTCATACTTTTATGTTTGGGGTTATAAAAAGGTCCCCCCCCCCCCCCTCCTCAAGACCTGAACACTAATCCTCAGTGCTCCCATCAGTATGAATAATTGACCTCCATGACATTGGATTCGCACCCAAGGGATGTTTTATCGCTGCAGATGGATGAGGGTTGACAGCCAGTGCAGACGGGACATGTGTTGTGTGGAGGTGTCATGTAGTGAGGAGGAAAGTGAACACGTACGGGCTTATAAGCACATAGACAACTGGGATGCTGTGCTAGGATGATAGACTGATAAATAGATGGATAGCTGATCAATTAGAAACTGGGTTGTCTCTTCCTCTGTAACCTTTTCAAAGTAGTAGCTCAGGGGTCCTCAGGGAGACCAGTCATGTATGTTCAGGCAGCAGATTGTGTTTTAATATGTCAGTCTGAGACAAGAAACACCAAGATATATTTTCATTTTTAACCTTGTTGATTTTGATTTGGGCCTGCAAGTCTGCAAGACTTAACTTTCATAATGTATTATTTTTTTTCTTGATTAATTGATTAATCATTTGGTGCCAGAAAAAGGCCCATCACAGTTTCCCAGTGGTTACATTTTCAAATTACTTGTTAACTGCTTACTAGTTTACACAAGACAGACAACAACCGAACTGCGTATCATTACCTTCATGTTAGATCAGTCTCTGTTTACATTTAAATTTTTAATTACAGTAACAGCTGGAGATAATTGGGCCTCAGTCATATCCCAAGTCTCAATTTCCTGTGCTGTTTTACCGTGGCTCTGCTCTCTGTGTTAACTAAAACATCTCCCCATTCTCACTCTGTTGTTGTTTGGGGGTTACAGAAAGGTCAAATAATACATTTCAACTGTGTATTTTATTTTTCTCACAGTGGGAGAGATTTTCCATCAGTGAGAAGCTGCTGCCACTGAGAATATGAGGTGGAACAGTTTGTTGGATTGAATTTAAAGGGGTACTCCACCAATTCTTCATGTCAGTGTCAGTTTACAGGGGAGTTCCTCTCAGCCTGTGAAAACTAATGTATTATTATCTCCTGTGTTAGTCTGGAGATTTGTCAGACTGAGAAAATGACCTTGATGTTCAGGGTTATATCAGACTGGTGAGGAGATGACAACATTTATAGAAGAAAGCAACAAAAAAAGTTACATACTGGAGTTGTGAGATTTCAAAGATGTGAGCAGGGAGGGTATAATGAAAGTTTTTAGTTTTGAGTTGCATTATGGGAAATGTAGAACCCAATGTTTTGGAGTTATACCCATACAAGAGACATTCTCCTTCTGCCTCTCGCAATTCCCACAGTTTAATACTCTTAATAGTCATAATTTTATGGAATATTTTGTCAAAACTCAAAAGCTCAAAAATTTTTAATGCTAAATGTAAGAAGAAAAATATGTTTGTATTTTATAGTTTAATTTTCCCAATGATAGTTCTTTCTGAGCTGTATCAGACAGTGTCCTTCAGATGGCACGGCGGCAACAAATTCCAGTGAATTCCTCTATACTGTGCATAGTTGTGTGCATGTGTAAGATTTTCCACGTTATAATAAATTGTTGAAATTGCTGCACAACAGTAAACATTTTGTTTCCTGTGTTTCAGGGCTGCCTAGAAGAATAATGGATGAGATCCGTCGCTAGCACTTGATGAATATTCTGATCGACTCTTCAAGCTGAATGATGGAGGGTAGTGATGACAAGTCTGGAGCCACGACGCAACCGCAGACTGACATGTGCAGCGCTGAGGTGGGAGTGAGAGAAATCACCAGCAAAGTGGAGGATGGAGCGACTCCTCTCATTCCTGATGACTCCTGTGACGGCAAAGGAGGGCTGTCCAACCTGGTGGAGCCTCCTGCGCAGTCAGTGGTGACTCCCGCCGCTGAATCTCCGGGAGGCATGTCGCTCAAAGTGGCCACCACTGTGCTGCACCCGGTGTGTCTGGGAGAGAGCCCACTGATGCTGCCCATTCACCTCCAGATGGCCGGAGCAGCCGGGCCTCAGCTTGGCCAAATGGGGGCAGCACCGTACCTGATAACAAGCCAAAGCCCTGTCTCACTCCCCCTGGTCCTGGATCAGCAGGTTATCCAGCACATGAGTCCCTCTGTAATTCCTCAGACCACAAACTGCCCTCAGCTGCCGCTCCAGAACAACGTCCTGTGTCAGAATCCTCTGGCATTCGGTTTACCTCCAGCTGTGGACCAGAAGGCAGCGGGACAAACGCAGGACGCTAACCTGCTCTCTCTCCTCCAGAATCCAGCTTTCGCAGCCATCTTGCAGGACCTCTTCCCTTCCCAGGCCGGTTCGTCAACCTGCCAGTCGCCGGGCTCTACCTTCTTCCCCCTTCCTCCCCTCACACCTCCCTACACCTCCCCTCTGGCCCCCTTAGTCCCTCCTGCCACGCTCCTAGTCCCCTACCCCGTAATCATCCCCCTGCCAGTGCCTCTGCCTGTCCCGCTCCCCATCCCCATCCCTGTCCCTCAGACTGAAGACTCAAAGGGGAACATGCCAAAACCAGTATGCACTGTGAGTAAAAGCACTCAGACTTCTCCAAAAGATACTACCTCTCCGTCGTTGTCTTCAAGCAGATGCGTGCCACCGTTGCAGCCACAAAATGTGTCCCCGTCTTCATCACTTCCTGTAGATGAAGGACAGGCTTTGGATCTCTCTGTCAGGGCGTGTCCAGTCGAACCAAAGCAGGAATACCCCAGCCTGCAGCAGGACAGTGTGCTTGACCTGTCAGTGCCCGGTGTGAGGAAAAAGTGTGTTCAGTCATGCAGCTCCAGCGGCTCACCAGGACGAGACAGAGAATTAGCCTTCCAGTCCGGTCAGGATACAGGCGGTACATCGTTGTCTCTGGGTGTTGAATGCACTCAGAGTTTAGATTCCAAACTCCTTGGAAGCCTGGCCTCGCTGGAGTTCAGCCGGCAGCACAAGTGGGTGGTTGACAGCAGCGCCGGCGGGTCCAGCTCCCTGGGTCAGGAGGCGTCCCTCAGCGGGGCCGGAAACCTCGAGATTGTCAGCGCCTCGCAGACGGCCAAGGTCATCGTCTCCGTGAAGGACGCCATCCCCGCCATCCTGTGCGGGAAGATAAAAGGCCTCTCGGGAGTCTCCACCAAGAACTTCTCCATCAAGCGGGACAGCAGCCAGGGGGCGTCGCTGCAGCAGCTCTACGCAGTGCCGTCAGCGTCCCAGGCGGAGCAGCACGACCCCAACGACCCGCTGAAAAAGGTCCCTAAAAGCAGAGCCATCAAACTGAAGAAGGTCAGCTCGCAGGAGATCCACTTCCTTCCCATTAAGAAGCAGAGACTGGCAGCGCTGCTCCCCAGGAAGTGAGAGCGCTCGGCTGGAGGGGGATTAATTGCTGGAGCGCTCTCTGGTAATCCCTCCGGAGCGTGTAACATAAAACACATGTGGGGACGTTCTGTAATCAAACTCATACAATTTTATGTCCAATCAGAGCTCAGAGTTTGGCTCCAAATGTTGCTGAAACTGAGGCTTGTGAATGTCTGACAGTGTGACACAGAGGTTCCAGAGAAGATTTCTGAACTGCTGTGTTGTTTTCTAATGCACTACTCTACAGTGTTAGACTAAACCAGAAATGGTTTTTTGTGTATGGCAGCTTAATGGGCTCTCCATGTGGCTTTGGAGTCTCTCTTTATAAATCAGAGATGTTAAAGAACAGTTTTGACTTTATAATTACAGCAAAGACACATGGGTTCCATTTTTCCATTTCGGTCCATGGTTTGTTTCCACGTGTAATTTTTCTTTAAGTGCACTGAAGACATAAAAAAGCCGATAGTTGAGGTCTCGCTTTCGGGAGCAGAGCAGTATCCACTGGCAGGACGTGACTGAGACTGTTAAACCATGTCCCATCGTCGGAAATTCCCATAGTCGTCAGTAGCTCTCTGGGGCGATTCATCTCCTTTTCTGATTGGCAGGGGTTTAGCATGACAGGTTAATAAGGACTTGGCAAGGGCCACAGCTACGATTTAATTAAAATGAAATGTTGGCAACAGACACCAGTCACAACAAAATACATGCTTACTTTGTTAAACAGAAGGAAAAAAGGGATGTCTTAATTGTTTTCATATTTAAACAGTGTTCTACCGGCCTGTCCAAATATAAGGAAAATATTTCTGGAAAGAGCTATTTCTGTTGCTGGCTGAATTAGCCTCCCAGCAAGTGTATAAAACAGTATCAAACCCTGCTGTTTCCATTAACAGACTCATTAAGTGAACCTAGGTGGAAGTTATGGTATGATTTCACCTTTTAAATGAACTTAATATGTGAAGGGGAGATAAAGCAGAAGGGAACAGCCAGATTAAAGAAGAAATAATCACCATTTCCTCGACTTTGGTGAGAGGAAATACTGTTCATGTATTTGTTTAAGTGTGTGTTAGTCTGTTATTAGAATCAGTGCTGGTGAGACACCACCCCCTCCTCTCATCAAACATGTTGGTGTGATACATTTGTTCCAAGTAGTTTGGTGTCATCTCTTATTGTTTTGTGGAGCATGATATTTTTTCTGTCCCATGATAATGAGCAGAGTTGTGAATGTGGAGAGTGTCATCGTGTGTGTTTCTTTTTCCTACTGAGTGCACTTTGTCATAGTTTAGTTGAAAAAAAGTTACAGGGTGTTCTACCTAAGACTCTGTTGCCCCCTTTGTGATTACATTTATGAAAATCTGTGAATTACAGGCCAAGAACTAATAACAGCCATATGCAGACAGTCTGGATGAACAGAGGAGGGATGGAAAATACCTAAAGCTCTACTTTTTACCAGTTCTTTATTTATATTGATGTACTTTTTTTAGCTAATGTCAGCAGTCCATCCAACACAAAGCTCTTTTTCCCACATTGAAGTAGTTTGAGCTGTTGTACAGGATTTCACCCTAATTTATTCTTTGTACAACTTTTATTTATACAGTCTGTGTATATCCTGGATGGTCAGTGAGGAGACAAAGTGTGACTGGACATAAAAAACAAAAAACACCTTCCTTTCTAACTGTCAGTCTCCTGAAGCACCTTTTGCTTATGAAAACTGTTGTTTTATTGAAGATGTTGGTGAAGACACAGTTGAAAGCTGGTAGTGAAATGTTTGCTTACTGTACAGTGTGTGATTTTTATATGGAAGTGAACTAAAATCTCCCAAGGTCTCAATTTCCTTGTCTGCCTTTTCTTGATGACAAGGAGTCAGTCTTCTTGTAACCATGGTACAGGAGAGCTTTCAGCTTCAAGTGTACTTATGTTCAAATGACTCATCAGACTCATCCAGTATCTTGTTGGTTTGTATTGATGACAAACTCAACCATTTCTCAGTGCTTCATTATTTGTGATTTTTATTTCTGTTTTTACAAAGTCCTGTCTAAAAAGCAGCGTAAAGCTTTTGTTTGTCAGTGTGTTGATGGTGGAGGATTAAAGCTGAAACATTTTCAGTTTAAGCTGCTGGTAACGATGTGGCATTTTCACATTAGATTTGCCTTCGCTGTGTTGTTCAGAGTGAGAACGCAGCTAGAACAGACTGAAAACATAAGCCCCTCCTGATACAACATATGTGATCAATCAAAATCATTTTTCAAAATGTCTGAAGTGTTTTCAAACTGTTTTGACAGCTATTGTCTGATTTTTCATGTCCTAAACACAAGCAGGCTTGGCTTCTTTCTCACACTCGAGAGGTCAAATTTCAAAACAAACGTCACAAAGACTGATGTGAGGAGTTTAATGATGGAAATGCTGGACTTTAAAGTTATTCTGATACAGTGTAGTTCTTACTGTGCAAAGCTCTCAGTTTATATAAAATGGGCGACTGATTTCCTGAATGAACTTTTGTAGGTAACACTGGTATAGAATAAAAGAATTCATCAACTTTGTTCCCCTCTTTTTAAAAAGCCACATGAACACGACTCATTGATTGTATTCAGTAAGAAGACATGCTCATACTTTTGTTTTGGTAGGTTTATAAAAAGAGAAAAAAGGAAAATACACAATATCATAAACACATATTGTTTATCTGGTGTGACATAATGGACAAGTGACTTTTTGCAACACATATTTTTCAAGTACTTTAAAGAAGAAAATGCAAGAGAAGGAAATCAACAGCACTTCGATCCTGTGTTGAATATGGCACAAGTCTTTAAATGGAGGAAGGGAATAACAGGAAATTTCTGTTAAGTACATTATAAACAGAGTGCTACAAAAGCTTGTACTAACAAAGACCACAGAAACCTGAGAAATGTCATAGGTAAAGCAAGGCAGAGTCTAGTACTGGGAGTATCTCAACTAAAAGCGCTGCGGTATTAAAAAGCAGAATGGAATCCACTGTGAAATATTCACCCCATCCCCCCCTTTATCTTCACATTTCTAACTTATGTATATGATTTCCTTAAAATATTAAGTTTCTACAAAATGTACATTCTGTCGCTGATATTCATGGTTAAACCCATAAAACTGTACACATCTGTTTTCATTACTAACAGTGATTGTAACGGTCAAAGGTGACAACACTGAGGTCGCAGGCCGACCGATGAGCTTCAATGATTATGACTGATAAAAATATTACATCAGAACTTAACATAGAAAGCCCTTAGAAATGTCATATTTGCACTTCCTTAACAATCCGTCCACTAACTCGTCAGAACTCGAGATAAAAACGTGTTGATGTTTTGAAGAACTGCGTGGAGACCAGTAGGAGGCGATGTAGGACCCACTAAGACACTAATACATCATGGTGCGCAGCAGGTGACGATCCTCCTGGACGATCGAGGAAGAAGGTGAAGTTCAAATAAAAAACGTCAGAATACATGATTCCTACCATGATGCTGACAACGGCAGAGCAAAAGAAAACATCTGTCGAGCACTGTGTGAAAGGAGTGGAATGCACTGACATTAGCATTCCTTGGGCAGGCAGATAAACCCATACTTTAGGCATACGTGTGAAGAGTGAGAACAGCTATACAACAGCACAGACCAGAGAGCATCCAAATTCTCTTGGGGAAGAACATCTGATGAATTCTTTTTCAGTATATCAACCGTTCCTTATTAACTGGAAATTTGACAAGAATAAAAACATTATATAAGAAGAAACATTCTCCATCTTTGGGGGATCCAAAACCAGGATCGAAAGATTTTATATCCGTAAAAAAAAAAAGTGTCCACGTGAGCACATGTGCTATGCAATGTAAACACTACAGGGATTATTTTCCTTTGGGATTTCATTAAGTCAGTGGTGTCTATTAGACTTGAACAGCTTTTTGTTCACTGATGAGGGGATGAGGTAATGTGTCAGCACTGCACGGCACACTTTTCTCCACTCTGGAAGTCTGGGTGAAGCTGTAACATGTATTCAGTCTCTTGTGGAGTCTGGAGTAACATGTAGTCCCTTGTGTGCCCCATGAGTCAGTGTCCGAGCGCCGGCTCTTTTCGGGGCTTGTTGCCCACGGCTCTGGCAGGGACAATGCTACCCTGGCTCTTGTTACAGTTTGCCTTGTTTCAGCCTCTCTATGTGGTGACATAACTTCAGTGCAGGCCCCAACTTTAGACCCATGTACTTCATGATCATGTCGCTCCGGAGCAGCATCAGGGCTTTCCCATCAATCTCCTGTGGAAACAAAGAGTGGGGCTCATTATATTCAGAAAACA
>BRZM01001224.1:0-12565 GCA_033238685.1 Lates japonicus | reverse complement strand
TTTTTTTTTTTCCTGCTTTTTGGGTTGAAACTAAGAAAGGGTGCCATTAGATATTCTCTTGTCCTTGGACTATCTTCGCCTGCAGCAACAAATTGTCATGACTTAGAGAATAACTGACTCATTCCTCCGTGCCCGTTTCATTTTACAACTGCCCCTGAATGGCGTATCAGCTTCCAGTGGGTCCTTGGCCTTTGTTTGGAGGAAAGGAAACAACAGCTGTTGCTTTCACAGGATTTTCTAACCCGGGGTCTCTTGGAAAGAAAAAAAATCCCTTTTTTTCTTTAAAACAAAAAAGTGAAAAGTCCCCTCGCCAAGGAAACAGCTCCAAATCGACACCACCAGTAGACCTTTCTCTCTGTTCCTGACACCAACACACTTTCCGTCTTTTTTCCCTCTTTCTCTTTAATTCTCAACAAAGTATTTTCTTTTCTTTGTCCAGGAGAGGAGGTGGTGCAGAGGGAGGTAAAACGGAGAGAAACTCACAGGTTCAGCTCCTTCTTTCACCTGTCTCATTATTAGCAGTGATGAAGGACACAGTCAGAATTCCCTCCAATTATTCTGTCTACAAGCCGCCTGTCTCCCTGCCGTCCACCTGTTGACAGAGCCGCTAAATGAGTCCCGGGCAGGAATGTTAATCAAAGAATCTGACATGTTGCTGGAGATTTGGCCTTCAGCCTCCCGGTGGGCCTCTTGGACAGGTGGCTTTGTCTCTGTGGAGCGGCCACATTTCTGTGGTGCATTTCAAAACTCCTGAAAACGTGCTTTCAAATCTAAAGTATTTCTCTATGGCATTCAATATTCATGACTGTATGAGCTTGACAGAAATTATATTTCTAATTGAACCCCAGCTGTGTAAAGCCACTGAGAATAACACAGGCAGAAATACAAATACAGAAATCTCTAATGTGAAAAAACACCAAACTATTCAAACTTTGGCAGAAAAATGTGTGTTGCCCATTCCTCAAAGTAAGAAACGGAGGCGCTTTAATACTGGTTGTGTGTCACAGTTTTGCTAATGTTGTCTTGTTCTTTGGTAGAATAGTTGAAGCATATCCATGTCTGTTTTAGTCTGGTTCTATAGAAAACACAGTTGAGAATATTTATAAGGGAGAGAAAAGATTTGTCTAAACTTTTGGCATCATCCACTATGTAATTTTGGTCTTGACTTGAGCTTTGTCATGTGTTTGGTTTTAACACCTCTCTGAGATCTTTTGTTTTCTATGTGTCTTGTATCCAAGCCACAGAGGCAAGCTGGCACCCTTAAGCTGTCATTTCTTTTCATCTCCATAAATCAGCAGAATCCTTCAGACAGAAAAAAAAAAAACTGTTTAAGGCGGCAGTTTACAGATGTCTGTACAAACTGTCTCCAAATCTCATTAATTGTCATTAATTGTGATTAAAGACAATAGATTCTGCTTACTTTACTGTGATGTGTAACACTCATCCTGGAAATATGATCCTCTGATTCATTCATGTTTGTGGTTTGGCTATCAGAAGATGGTTTTTGTTGAACTCTTTACCTGCAGTACAGTAGATTATAATGCAGTATCTAAGTAACAAAATAACAATGTTACTCAGACATTGTGGCATGAGGCGGTGAGAGCTGCAGCTGGAGGATGGGGTTGTATGATGAGGTTAGTGGGACAAATTCATCATGTAGCTGAAAGAGCCTCGGGGCAGAAGGGATCATCATCAAACAAAACACAAACTAATTGCAGAGCATTATAGTGCAGGTTCAGCAGCTGAACAGTTTGATGTGTGTGTGTGTGTACGTGCTTTGGCCTCATTTTGGGGGGGAAACCACAATGTTTAATCTTGACATTAGTACTTCTTTAGCAGGCGCGAAGCCAAGCTGTGTATGTTTGGTGGTGGTTAACCAGCCAAAGAAAGGATCCTAATGAGATACCTGTGTACACTCATCGGCTTGGCTTAGCCAAAACATTAGTTCAGCCTGAGGAACAAAACGTAACTTAACAGTGCAGTAAAAAACACACTTATTGCTGCATTTGATAATATTTGCAGAAAATTCCGTCTTAAAATATAAGTGCCAATTTTCCTGAAAGAAAGCCAGTATTCATTGATGCCATATGTATTTTTGTTAAGTGATTTTCAAGTTGAATTGGCTATATTTCTTCCCTCATAAAACCTTAGTAAATTGAATTTCCATTTCTGTCACTGCCGTTCTATTTTTCTTTGCCATTTTTTGTTGCTTTGCAAAGTCACAATTTTCCTTTTCTTTTAAGGACAAAAAAAATGGACATCAGGGGTAAAACAATTTGTTAATGAATCGATAAGTTGATCAACAGAAAATTAATCTGAGACAATTTTTCAAGCAGTGATACCACACATTCTCTGGTTCCAGTTTTTCTGATGTGAGGATTTGCTGCTTTTCTTAATCATGTGTGTTAATAAACTTATTATATTAAAATTTTTTGGACTCTTAGTCAAACAAAACAAGCAATTTGAAGATGTTACCTTGGGATCAGGGGAAACTTGACAATTTTTAGACATAGGGAATTACCAGTTAAATGAGAAAATAATCCAAAGTGAAATCGCTGATAAAAATAAGTGTTAAATGCACCTCTAGTTAACACATTTGATTCCTGTAGCTACCTGCTACTTATCGAGGAATAAAGTGCAGGAGGTGCTCATAGATCTTGGAAACCCCTAGTGACTGGATCCAGTCTATTTAGCACCAGATGATGCTAAACTTGAGCTAATGAGGACAATATTTCTCTCTAATCTTGCGTGTCGTCGTTTTGAGACGTTCCTAGAAGGGCATTTTTAAATTCTCACTTACTCTGCTTGTGTGTAAATGGGCCAGCTGGCTGTTCTCAGCTGCTCCGCTGACTTCCTCTCTCCGTTGGTTGTTGTAAGGTGGAGACATGCTGCGTTTGCTGAGAGATGAGGTGTGTAGCCACCATTTGGCCACGGCAAAACTATTCTCAGTGTTGATCTTTGTCTGTCAGGGGCAGGCTAAGTTTGTATTATGAGATGGAGAAGAAGTGGAACAGAGTTTGACAGAGCTGCTCTCAGTTTGTCATTGCAGACCTCCTCCTTCGTAAACACCATCTCTACCACCGCTGTTGTCCAACCTCAGTGTTTACTAAAAGTCAAATTACCAAGATCATTTGCAGAGTTTGTTATGTTGTCAACATAGCTTCCCTCAAACCACTTCAAAAACTATCTCTGCATAAAGACATTTGTGTTATGATAAAGCTGGGTCACTGGCATTTGGAAAACATTTTCTGGTAGCCTTGACTGTGTGATGAAATCACACTGCACACGAAGTAATTCTAATCCTCGACATGTGTTGTCTAAGCTTCCTGCGATTCTGCAGCCTAAGTATAATTGTGTTCTAGTCAAACACAAATGCATTATATACTGACAAGCTGCAACAATAAGTGAAGTAATTGTCTATTCTGTTGTAATTATTTGATAGCCAACAGAAATTTACTTGGTAACTATTTTGATACTCGATTTCTTTAATTCAAGTAATTTTTCAAGCAAAAATGACAACTTTGGTTTATGACCAAATACTAACAAAACCAAAGACACCCCCATTAGCCTCAGCTGTAGTTTGTGTTGTGTGTGAAAATGCTAGTATGCCAGTAACATGGTAAACAATATACCTGCTTAACAATAGCACATTAGCATTGTTGTTGTGTATGTTGTATGTTAGCCTGCTGATACTATCACTTAGCTCAAAGCACAGCTGTAAAGTCTCACAGAGCTGCTAGCATGACTGCAGACCTTTTGTCTTTGCTGTTTTGTAGCTTTTATCATCTCTGACACAGACCTATGTACTTTTAAATGAAATAATGATATAATAATAACAATAATAAATAATGATAATTAGCAAATCCTCATAGAAGATTTAGATTAGTAAATATTTGACGTTTTTACTTGATAATTGTGTGTGTTTAATTTTCAGTTGATCACTTCTGCACTCAATGAAACTTCATCTTCAACCTCCTTTTCACATCAGAAACCAAAACCTGCACAACACATGTCACCTTTTGGTTTTAGGAAGTGGAACATCCTCCTGACACCCACACTGCCCTCCCTCTTTAGCACCTCTGAGAGTTTCCAGGATCTATTGCTGTTAAACAAACAAAACCTCAAGGAGGAGAGCAAAGGGCACAGAGCCACATTTAACTTTCTAACCCTTTGCTTGCATAATCTTAGCCCCTGTTAGATAACACCTTTTGTTGCTTTATTTATCTTTTCATTGATGCGGTAATTGTTTTGTGTGTGGGTTTTGCAGCCATTCACAAACTGGTGTTAATGTGGAACATGTGTTTCAGTAAAGCCTGATTTCTGAGCCAGGACATGCAGCATAATGTGGATTAAAATCATGTAAATGCCTTCACTCAACAGTCACTGTCATCTAATGAGCACCCTTTGTGTGCTTTTTGTCACTCACAGTTAATCAACAAAGGAGGGAGTGTTAGTGGCTCTCAGAGGAATTAAGTCCAATCAAACAAAGTGACCACAATGTGAAACCCTCTGATCTTCTTTCAGATCCCTGCCTGACTGAGTTAGGCCCAACACCAGCCAAAGTAAACTACCTCTCTTCATGCACCTTGAATGTGAGTAGCGCTGAAGAGGTGTAGCGGCCCTCCAGATCCCTGTAAAGCTCTTTGTTTGTGAAGCACTTTTAACTGGAAACTGTACTGTAAAAGATACGCAATTATCCAAAGCTGGCTCATAAAGAGAGGAAAAGCTTCGCTACAGGTCACCCTGGAGATTTGTTAGTGCAAGAGAGGCTGCAGACAATTTGTAACCAGGTGCATTTGGCTACGTATAGGAGTGTAACACTTACTCATTTTGCTCCTAAGAGGGTTTGTGGGTGAGAGCTCTCTTTTTGTCTCTCAGACAAAATCCACAGTTTTGTTTTTCTCACAGATAATAAGAAGGAGGAAGCGAGGGCAAACGCCAAATTATGACAACAGTTTACATCAGGTGGCAGATTATTCAGTGGATGCACTTAAATGGGAGAGTGATTGAGAGTGGTTTTCCCAGAAAAACATAGTTAACAGTATGTTTCACCATCTTTTGACATGATTGTAAATAAATCGAAATACCTCTTGTTTTTCCAATTGCTGTTAATACTCCAGTACTACTACAACAAAATTCTTAAGTATATATTACTATATACTAAACTAGGTCTTTGGAAAATTGCATCAATGGTCTGCATAGTCGACACAGTAAAAGATGATCTTCAAGGCAACGTTATGTTTCAGCCAAAGTCCTTGTTTAATGACCTTGTTGGCAGGTCGACATAATATGTCTTTCCTTCCAAAAACTGTTACCAAAAAAAAAAAAAAAGTAAATCCTTTTTATGATGTGACAATGCTGCGGCTACGGTTTGGTTTAGTTTAGGCACAAAAATGACTTGGGTAGGTTTATGGAAAGATCAATGTAATTTAAAGTACTTTGTTAAGGTTCTCTCAGGTACCTTTGTGTAGCAGTTGTGTGTGAAACTATTTGCAGACTTGAGTGTCAGTGAACAGTGACATCCACAAGTTATGACAGGAGTCTTGTATAAATAGGCGTCAATGCAGGTGGAACAGTGTGTTCAGTAAAGTGTGTCATATGTGAGTGGTATTGGTTTTGGTTCTACATTTTTTGGATCTCAGCTTGTGCCTTTAACTGCTGGTCAGAAAACCAGATGGGTCACGTTCTTCTGGTGGTGTCCCCACATAACCAGAGCAGAAATATGTTTTCATCAGCTTGGGTTGAATTTTTCTGTTGGTTTTTTTGGCTTAAAAAGTCTCAGTACCTTGCCTGTCTTAATATTTGTTTTTATAAATGGACCTCGCTGTGGTCAGATTTCCCCACAAAATTAAAAATGGTCATAGAAGTGATAAACCACTGATTAACCGCAGCCTCAAATCCACCAAATATTTGAGTCATCTCAGACAGGCAGACAAAGACAGGAAGCTGGAGGTGAAGCTGCAGACGAAAAAGAGCAGATTTAAGTGAAAACAGAGAACAGGTCTGAACCAATCTGCTCATATGAAGCCTGATGCAGCACAGAGACATTCCCATAACACAGTCCTTCGATGACCAATCATATTGCACGGTGCTGCGCCACAGGAAATAGCCGGGGCCGTTAGTCTGACTGGCGTATGACTCTATATCCCATCTCTGGCGGTGCCGAGCCCTAAGGCCAACACAGAGATGGAAAACATCGAAACAATTGTGCACCGTAGTCGTAAGCAGGGGAAGAAAAAAAAGTACATGCTGGCATAGAGCACTGCTTAAGGCTATACACAGATTCACAGCACACCAGGCAGAAAAGATTTACACACCCACTGAAGAGAGAGACATTAACATGCTCTAGCCAAGGCAAACCCACACTTGTGTTTATGGACATTTTTTCTCTCGTAGACCACAGGCTTTCCGGCGGTGGCTTTGGATGGGTCCTTGAGGGAGAATATGTGTATGTCTAGGATTTCAACAAGATTTTTTTCCACACTAAATAGCACTCTAATCAGTATTTTAATTCTAATTGTATGTTTATATTTTTTGGAGGGCTTTGATGTTTAACTGTAGCACACTTTGGGAGAACTTAAGCTCATTACAAATTTACGATTAGTGAGTAATCAGGGCAGATCTTTTCTTATGGTGCTCTCTAGTGAGTTAGAAAGTCACCTGCAGTCACAACATGGTACTTAGATCAAATAAAGTAGTATTTCTTTCATTGGCTAGATACTTTTCCCCCCCCTTTTACTGCACATCACATGAATCCAAACATTAGCTACACTGATTATAATCAAGACTCAAAAACCAAACAGGTAGCAAAACAATGCAGTGGAAAAAATTGTACAAGTAGTGCACCATATTGTTACTTTGTACTGTGTATTTACCTAGTTTATATGAGGAGCTCATTATTTATGATAAAAATTGATTTTGTATATTTAAATGTTATTTTGTAAATTTGAATTTGGGAGAGATCAAATTAGAAACACAAGTTCTGTGGTTATTGTTTTCCGTATTTTTTAGAGGTAATTTGGCCCTAAATCGGCAGCTCGTTTGCATTTCCTTTTCCTGCAGGAAACACATTAGGATGCATGGGGGCCGCAGAAAATACTTCAGACTGATCTGCTTCTGTTTAAATATGTGACTATTGAAAACGGTAAGCAGTGAGGTTTTGTGGAAGGAAATAATTTGACTCCCCTTTTCCCCAAATAAAGACAAAGGAGGGTTGGATCTTGGCTAAACCTGTAATTTTAAGTCAAACCTCAACAGGAATTTTGTGACAAATAATGCGACATGCTGCTCTGTGTAGCCCAAAGGCGTAATTTCAAACTGAAGAAAAAGGTTAAAATTGTGAATCTGGTCCTCATGATGGCCCGAGCTTGTTGGGAATATCATGTTTTCGTGCTTTGTAGTGTTTTTGCAGATGGCCAGCTGCTAGTGGTTTGGCCAGCCATGGGAATTCTCCCTCCCATTAGCTTGTCTCCTGTCTTTAGTCATCTCTCTTATCTTCTGGCTTGGCCCACTGAGAGAGCAGTCCTCCGCCAAATGGACAGAAATATTTCCCCATGAATGGAGCTATAGATAAAAATCTTCTCCCATTATACCCTAGAGCATAGTCGTTCTCTCTGGGTACTACCCTGAACTATCAGAGCTACATTCAGGCCTTCTAGCTACTAAACTATCTTAATGAATACACAATTAGAGCAGCCCTGGGTCAACTAAAGCCTAAGGGTCCAGATGCCATCCATGTAAGACATGCACTTGTTTCAGTATTTGACATCAATTCAGTCCTTGCACTTTAGCCACAATTAGCTGTCCTGGAAATAATGTCTGAATACATAACAACCGCAGAAAAACAGTGAAGAGTGTGAGTCAAACGAGTAATGTCACAACTAGTGAATAGTCTAAGAGGCTGGTGCTACATTAGCCCTGTCTGCATACTAAACATTACTGTCCTGCTTGGATATCGCCCCAAACTTCGACATTTGAGTCACAGATCCGCTCATAAATTTGTTCCAAGGATGGCAGGAAATCTTTCAAGCAAGCTGTGGGCTGGAAGAAATGATGTCAAACAGCTGTCAAGTGGCAAAAAATATAATTTACTTTGATAGAGAACAGTCTAGTTTAAGTGGAAACAACTTTTCAACTTTTACCTTGGTTTCTATCACTATCCCTCTTCACCTTCTTTGCCTTCTCCGACAAGAGGGAGACTCTTTTTCTTTTGTCGGGTAGAGTTTCTGCAGTTACTCCAGTTGTTCTAGCAAGACAGCTATGTCTAGAAGTGTTTTGATAGACAGAAACAGTGGGCTCCCAGTCATATCTCCAGTAAGAAAACCTTTTCTGAGATTAGCTGACTTTTCACTCGTGAATCATTGAACAGTAAGACCTCAGACAGTTAGCAGTCATCTCTGTTTTGTGTCAGCTCATTTTTCTGCTTGTTTGCTCGCTCATGCAGCCTGCACACCCTGACACAGCAGCAGACATTCTTTTCCCAAAGTGGAAGATAGCACCAGCAAGAGATGAAAAGATAAGGAAAGACTGTCATGACATGCATGTTGTCTTTTGAGTGAAAGTTAGAGGCACCAAGTCACCAAAGGAATTTCTGCATTCGGCATTTATAGAGCTAAGTTCAGAACAAAGATTAAACTCTCCTGTGGTGTTTGAATCAGAGAAGGAGACACATTGTCCAACACCAGCTAAAACCAACATAGAAGTTGTGTGAACAGCAGAACCATCTGCCACATACACTGTAACATGATGAAAACAGAGCATGTTGAGAAACCAAAATGTGGTCAAAAAAACAAAACAGTAACTGAGATGGAGAGAGTTGTCGTGGTCCATTTCAAACATGTTTTGCCTCGGGGACTGTTTGGCAGCTGCACTTCATAAGCGGTCCTCGGACCAAAGACGCAGGTTAATAAAAACGTCTCAGACCAAAGTCCTTCAGGTTTTGAATCTGGGCTTCCAAATGCTTGACTTCATTATTTTAATTTCCGCTGCCCTGACTTGTATGAGAAAGTTTTCAATTTCCTACTGTGAACATTCCTGTGCACCCAGCAGACTGCAGGGGACGTGGCATGTTGATGAGGTTGTCAATACGGAATGACTTTCATACACTAGATATTTTTTTAAAGTCTTGAAATGAAGTTATATTTATTTATTAGATTAAGTAATTTTGAAAAAAAAAAACATTTGACTCACAGGAAAGACAAGAGGAACTAGGTAATTAACATAAGCAGTCATATGTAACTATATTCACAAAGAGGAGAGAACAGAAACTCATGCAAAAACTGGTAAACAGCACATACTCATGTTTGAGATTAAAGGTAGCTTGCAAAATTCTGATGGTATATTTTAATTGCAATCATTCATGTCATTGGACTAATGTTGTCTCCTAAAGCTTGTATTTATATACCACTAAATTACAACAGCAAAATTATTTTGAGAGAAATGTAATGATTCCCTGATTAAATTTAATAAAGAAACATTTTTAATGAACGTATCCACAAAGTTGCAAAATTCTCACAATGGACATATCTGCAAAGTATTCACTGACTATGCATTTTATACATTTTCCCTGCCATAACTGCCTGTGGCAACTAATTCATGGCCATGTTTAGGCAACGCAAAGTAAATTGACACATACTGTCTTGTAACACAAGACAGGAATCTTCTTCTTTAAATACTTAACTAAAGCCATAATCTTTCCCCTAACTCTTAACCAGTGTTATTTTGAGGCCTAAACCTAACCACACACAGGAGGCAGGTGTGAACCCTGTCCACAGTGTTAAAGTCCTGACAAATGAAAAAAGTCAAATATTCAGCCTCTTTTAACTCTGTTTTTTGGTCTCTAGCAACCCCTGAGGGAAATATCTGTACATTCCTCAGTACGTAAACATGATTTTTTTGTAGACAGGGCTGCATCATACAGCTGGATGGTCTTGGCTCTCACTGTATTAGAACAGAGTTGTTCATGTGGAAGTTTACAAATAGTGTGCGTGATCAAATTAGCAAATTTGGGTTGAACAGTCTTGAATGAATGAAATCATTGTTTGTTGGTGTATCTCTGTATTGATAGTAAAAACTGTATGTTCTTACTTGTGCTTTCCTCTTGGATGTTGATATCCCATATTTATAGAATCTCATTGCATATATATACTATCTCCTCTTCTTGTAGGTGTCGATGCTGCACCTCTGCACCACAGTATAAGACAACTTTTCCATTCTCTGAAGATGCATATAAGCGACATTGTACTATATGCTGTAGACCCAGTGATGTCATATAAATTCCTCTAACGGTGTACATTTAGTAGTGTCAGCTCATATAATTCAGTGGAGGTATAACCCGCCTGATATCACAAGTGACAACCTGTTGATGTGTTTTTGCTGCACAGCGAGGGAGTTGCTAGGCGCTTTTTTCGTCAGCAATTAATTTCAGCTCTGGCCAAGGGTGGGTGTGACGGTCCAAATGGCTCAGAGGGTTTGACAGCCAGCCAAGAGAGTGTGTGTGAGTGAGAGAGAGAGAGAGAGAGAGAGAGAGAGAAAAAAAAACAGAGAGAGAGAGAGATGGAACGCAAGCAAGAGAGATTCCTTCAGCTGACTTTATTTTTATGACCAGCAAACCACAGTAAACAAACAAAAAAGCACATAAATTGTTCATGGACTACCCTCTAAAACCCAAACCCTTGGAGCAGCTCTGTAGCAAGAAACAAGTCTCTTGCATGACGAGCCTTCAATGAGTCTTTTTAGTTTAATCTTTTTTATTAAACCACTGCAGATTTGTAGTGTATGAGAGACTTTAGCATATGATGTTCAGCTTTGACTGTAACTGTGAGCTGTTTTAAGAGCTTTAAAATCACTCAAACAATTCAAACAAATAATACATAACCCTGAGTACATCTTTTGCTCGTGCTTTGACTATATCCAGACGCCCTGCAGGAGTCATTTCACAACTTACTGGTTGACTGTGAAATGTGTGTCTACGTGCCATTCCACGGGATGACTAAAATGTCAGCTGTACAGCCCGGAATGAATGTGTCTGCCACAGCGTCGCCTTTTTAATGTTAAAATATACAAACTTGAAAATGTGATGTTTGTTTAGACAGGAACAAGACAAACTGTGCCATTTTCTCATTTCTCTTCCTGTTTCGGTGGAAAGAAGGCAAGGTTTTGACACTGCGAGAGTGAGGTATGTTCCCACCAACACCAGAACAACAACAAGCCACCCTGTACATGGAAATAAAGATGTCACATACAGTGGGAATTTAAATTAAGACGTGTTAAGTTCTCCCTAGTCGGGCAAACTTGCTGAAGTCTGTGTTCTTCTTTATGGATCCTCAGCTCCAAAGTGAGAACGTAAAATTAGCTTATGTGTGGGAGAACTCACTTTTAAACAGGGGTGCTGTCTTAACACAATACTCACATGGCATTTGAATGTTCCAGCTGCACCAAGCGCTCATAACAACAATCCCACAAACAATTATCATGCACTTTGCAGGTCCCTGTAGCTCTACAGGGCGTTTTTGTGTCTTTCAGATCATTGTTTTGGTTTTACAGCTCAAAACATTTTAGGTTCACTGGCCAGTACCAAATGGAGATAGATGAACAAAGGCAGTAATTAGCTGGTGAGCGTACTTGAGCATTTGTGGCTAAACATCCATATATTTCCCTCAGGCATTGGTGAAGACCAAAAGCCAAGCTAAAAAGAGAGTAAATAACAGTTAATGCAGGTTTGAGAGCGTTAATTGTATGTGATAATTTCTCGAAACTAACTCATGAATGAATCCCTATTCATTTTACAAAGTCCACATTCAATGAAAAGCATTCTAAATTAAGCAGATGCTGATATGAGGCTTTAGCAGTCTGAGATAATCAAGTGGGTATTTTTGTTTTACCATACCTGGTATACAAAATCCATTAGATTTTGCAGTGAAAGATACCAAACCTGAATTGACTGACAGACTACTGAAGCCTTATATTATTGCATTTTATTCACAGAATAAGGGTTGTCAGTTTCTAATTATTAGATTACAATGATTAGAGGCCAGATACTTTTTTAAGTTTACACATTTCATGTGAGTATTGTATTAAAATACGCTATAAACAATCCAAATGTGCAGTATCTTTTAACCAAATAATTACATTAAAGTTGAAACAGGGTTGAAATGCTAAGCCAAGTGTCAAAAATCAGCATAAAAAAGCAGCATAAGCAAACTAATTTAAGCAGTATATGAAAAACATTTAGATGTTGTAGCCAGACAATGTTTTTCTTTGTTTTCAGGTTTTGTTTGACTCTCTGATCCAGTTTGTTGTGGTCATTTACTCTGTGCAGTGACTTTAACTAATGGAGGCCAACAACACCTGGACTCACTAAAGCACTATTAGCAGCTTGCTTATAATTGGCCCTGACCCCTTATTCTGAGAGGTCGTTGGTCAGAAAAGGTTGGGTAGTTTAGGAACAGGAAAATTAACTTCCTGTTATTCAACGATAACGCCCACATTAGGTGCAAAGTTAACTAAGGGTCATTAGAAAGAATGTCTCACACAAGCAACAGCTGCTTTTTTTGGGTTTTTTTTT
>BRZM01001223.1:147153-159583 GCA_033238685.1 Lates japonicus | reverse complement strand
CCCAACACTTCTCCAACCATTTATTAGCATTCGAATGATCAACTGTTTTCCATCACACTTGTTTCCAGTGAAAATTCCTCCTCCCCTCCCTCCAGTGTAATATCTTCCAACAAGATGAGCCCTCACATCCTCATAAATAAATCACAACAATCAAATGTATCCGGCCATGTAATGGAAACACATGCAGATGTGTTTACTTGGAATGATTCTGCAGCATATGCTCATCTGGCTGTTTCTCACTGACATTAAATCTTTGTTTTCCTTCCTGTGACCCTCTCTGCACGTTTTGCACTTCCTCTTCTCGACATATTTGCATATTCTGCATCACTGCAGTCTTTTTCTCAATTTGTATGTGTATGTGTGTGCTCTTGGCCTTCTGTTTCAAGCACTACAACGTTCTCCACATTTCACTCCAATTTCTCCAGCTAAAGATGAAATTAGCATTTAACTGACAGCCTGGTGGCCACCTGTTCAAGTTAAATTTTAGAAATATTATATCATTAGATTAAAGTGTCCATGCCATATCCAATCCTGAACGTCTTGAGTTTATGCAAATTACTTTGTGCTGTCCCACACCACACACCATGTATTATGTTATATTAACAGAGAATCTAATCACTATGGCTGTCAGATAAAGGCAGTGGGGTAAAAAGTGAAATATTTCCCTCTGATGCAGTGATATAAAAGCATAAAGTAGCATAAAAGTACCTGAAACTGTAGCTAAGTACAGTGCTTGAGTGAATATACTTTACTATATTATATATAGTACATACGTTACTTTCCATCTCTGCACTTGTAACAATACATGATGTAACATAGCATGTGTGATGCTGCATAACTCCCCTGGCTCTCAGCCTCTTTTCACCTCCAGTGGCCTGATAATGTTCAAGGTCTGTTCTTCCATGGCGAACACAGTGAGTAGCTTTGACAGAAAGAAATGTTAAATTCTGCTGCCTGAGTCTGAATTCTGTGTAAATGTGACTAGGTAGAGAATTTATGATTGTAATTAGTGGTGGAAAAAGTCCTCAGATCCTACTACTTTGTAAGTACCAATGCAGCAATGCAAAAATACTTGATTACAAGTAAAAGTCCTGCATTACACATCTTACTCGAGGAAAGAACTATTTTCAGCAAAATATGTACAACATTTTGCTGTTGTAAGCGTTTGAGATGGAGCTAGTTTTAACTACATTACTTGCAAAGTTGGTAGTTTAGTCCAATAGTTCCCAGTTTAAGGGTTCGGCCCATTCAGGGGGTCACAAAATCAATCTGAGGGGACGTGAAATGATTAATGGGAGGGGAAATAAGAAAAAATAAAAGGTTCTGCTGTGCAAATGTATATTTATTCATTTATTTTCTATAATCTTTCTCTAATGGTTATTTAAATTAATCCATCTAAGAGGTTTAGAGGGAAAATGTCTCTTTGGTGAAACTGCTAACAACTCAAACAAACTGCTTTTGTTGTAAGGCATCACAAGTCAAAAAGGCCGTGGAACCAAACAAAGCACTCTTTTTTAAGCTTATTATGTTTTTTATGTCCATCCTCAATCTAAAAAGTAACTAGTAACTAAAACTCTAAGATAAATGTAGTGAAGTAGATGTAAACTTACTGTGATCTCAGACAAACTTTGCTCATTAATTCACCCTAAACCAACCTGACATATGGTTTATAGTATCAAGTTTCCCTTGATGACTATTATCTCTTAAATTTGAGACCTAGAATATTAATTTGCCTCACTTGTATGGCTACATAAACATCTAGAGCAATCACAAGAGACATATTTTTTTCAGGGCGAAAGGTGTTGCACCAGATGGCCTTCCACACAACTTTCTGGTCCTGAGCCGAATCTGCAGCATCAGAAACAATTTTAATTGGAGTGATCTGGGGCGAATACAAGCCTTGGCATTTAATGTAATAAATCCATATGTTCTGTATCATAATTCACAGCGCAATTAGCATTCGACAAAAAACAACATGAACAGGGTGTGTCAGTCTTTACAGGTTGCTTTTAGTTGTGGCCTCATCTAGCTGCAGACTCATCAGCATTATGAGAAGCCTAATCTGTCATCGTTGAGGCACCATTATCATGCCAAGCCAGATGGATTGCAGGTGCCCGCCAGATGCCTTACTACATCTACAATCTCCATCTAAAGCACGGGGCCATATCATGGCACAAATTAAATCAGCACGCGACCATCTATGTGCCTTGAACGGCACCACTGTCTGTCAGTCAGTCTGTCGTTTGCGTTACACAGATATTATATATTCCAAAGTGGCCTGCATACCCTGGTTGAGGTTTAGTCTGTGTTCTCAATGGAGCCGCCTGACTCATCCCAATCACCAGGGGCGAAGAGACAGGGAGGCAGCGTAATGCAATCAGACGCAACACAAATATCAGCCTGTGTGTAATGAGCAGGGACGACGAGAAGAAAAACAGTGGTGTCAAAGAGGGTCAGTGTTAAGTGGTCTGAAAATGAAGCAAACACACATACACACAGCTCTGCACACTCATGCAGTTGCATTACTCACAGATACAAAAGAAGGAAGAAACAAAGTGCAAGGGCCTTTATGGACAAACACATACACATACCTAACACATTTCCATTTGAATTTTCTACTGTGCAGTACACCATTGATGGTCTATGGGCAGCCATATTGTTTACACAAAACTTTAATATCCTGCAATTATGTCAACTGAATTTTCTGTGGTGTCCTGACAACAGCTAAAAATGTCCACCAGCAAAAAAGTAGTAAAAGGTTGAGCCATCAACTACAATAGCTCCTTAATCTTTCATAGGCAGCATTTCTAACACAAGGGGGAGGAATGATCTCAGTAGACACTTGAATCACTGCACACACCTCAGATTTTTTCAGCAGTTAAATTGGTGCGATGTTGTGTGCGTTGACAGCTCACTTGGAAAAACCACCGAGCCAATTCGGGCTTAATCTAGAACAGATTATGAATGGGTTTGTCATCTTTTTGTGCCAGAGCCAGAGAACAGTTAACAGTAGAAAAAACCATGGGTGAGACAGACACAGCTCCACAGGTTGTTCCAGGTCGACTGGTAGAGAAAAAGTAATTGGTCTTAGCTTCTGTAACTCAGTGCAATGTCTCATTTAGCGTTTCTGTCATCTGTCATTTTGAAAGAAAACTAAGCTGTCCAAAACTCTCCATGTTCTCAGACAAGACAGAGAAACTTCTTCCATACCCATAAAACTCTCCAATGCTCTCTTGTTAAGTCATTTTTTTAAAAACTTTCTAGTTATAATCTCAGCTCTCTAAAACCTCCTATAGTGTTCAGTCATCTCTGTCCTGCTCTTACTACAGATACGTCTGAACGAACCACAGATGCTCCACTTGCTCATGGACTCGTTCTGTAGAGCTGTAACATTAAGCCTGCAAACATCTAGGGTTTATGGGAAGAGGTGTTTTTAAAGGGCTGTGACAAAGGGCAATGACATTAATTTTTTTTTTTTTTCCATTTTCTATACACATATGAAGCGAGTCACATGACATACTGTTGAGAAAGTCTCTGCTCCAAGGCTGGATTTTTAGTTATAAGCATAGTTACAAATTTTCTGTTTCCTTTTTCATCAGACTCAGAGTTTGAAATGATTAATGTAAAAATATATATTTTTTAAATTATTCACATTAATTTAGAAATCCACGGGAGGCTCGCGCAGCTTGCCCCAATTTATGTTCTTCTGAGCAGGTCTTAATTTCACAAATGTCTATGACTAGACAGAAGTAAGAGTACAGAGTGCAAAATTAGCATGACCCACAGAGCCACAATGGCTACATTTATAACAAATACATCAGGTTGAAATATACTGGAATATTGCTCTAAGAACTTTAGAACTACTTTATGGGAACCAGTAGGAGAAAACTGAATGTTAAAGGGTTAATATTAAGCTTTTAAAAGTTTGGGCTTGTTGGAACAAAACCTCTGGACAGTGTGAAATATGAGTCAGCCCTGCAGGATCCAGCAGGGGTTCAATGTCTTGCTGAAGGTGCTGTGGTAGGACACAGTCGTGTTACAAGGATCAACATCAGGCCTATTGTTTGGCCTGTCTGCCTCACTCTGCTGCCTCATTACATTGGGCCATCCTCGCAGCGTTTCTGCTCTGAATCGAAAAGCATTTTAGAAGAATTACCGGATCGATAATAGTGTGTTTTGAGGAGATTTTTATTTGCATAACACAGACTGATGCAGGGTGAAAACATCCTGCTGAATGCAGAGAGCAGATTGTGTGTTTTAAGAAAGCAGCATCCTAATGTAAGGTTCCCACAGGAGGCACAGATAATAAAATCAGACACGTATGGAAAACATCCGAAAATAAGTTAACAGCAGTTGGGGTTTTATGTACTGTAATCTGTGATTTAATGAGGTGACATGTGACACAGCATCTCACCTGTTCCTGGTCCCAAATGAGGCATATTACATTACAGCTATATATAGCACATAACTGATTTAATGGTCAGCTCCAAGGTAGCAAGTGATTGCACATTTACACCTTTTTTATGAGTGTGGTGGGGACTCTTTCCTGTGGGATTTCCCAGCAGGAAAGGCCCTGTTTTTCACCTTAGTGTGGGTATTTCACACTGTACCAGGTGTTAAGAGATGGATTGATAGCATTCAGCCCTTCAGCCCCTCCCACGCCGCCATGTGTACCCAAACACAACACGACTCTAATTTGGCAGGGGCAATGTTGACATTTGGATCTTGTGCCCTGTGGGAAGGGTAACAAGCTCACATTAGAATGCTGCGACCGTACACACACCTGATCTGTTCTCTGCATTCAGCAGAATGATCTCACACTGCATCAGTCAGTGTAACTCAAACAAAAAATCCCCTCAAAACGGAGCATTATCGATCGGATAATTCTTCTAAAATGCCATTGAGAATGGAAACGAGCGTTGCGAGGCAGCGGAAAATGACGGACTGGCCTCTGGCCACTGAGGTTGTCCACCAAACTGAGGGCTTGGGCTTGATCCTCCCCTGCGGCCATATCAAAGTACCCTCCAGCACGATCCTAAACCTCTGCCTGCTCCAGAGGGGCCAAAACCAACAAACACTGCTGATTCTGCAACACAACAAAAGAAGGGCAGCTTTCAAATGATTTCGAGCAATCTATGACTTCTATCGATTGTGTAGGAATAAGGAAAACATCTGTCAAAGTTTCCCCCCTCTCTCCCACAAGAGCCTCTGGGAAACCACCAGTGTTTCAATCCACATCTCATGTTCCCTTGAGCTACAGAAGCCCGGAAATAACATGCAAAAACCATAAACCTGGCTGATTAGAAGTAATTTTATCATCATATAAACAACAGAGCGTAGAAGTTCACTTCTCAAAAAGCAAGTACGTGGACCTTCACTGCTTTGTCACCTTTAAGAACAAAACTTTTGAAACTACAGTGTCTTGCAAGACCAGCAGCCTGCCCACACCACTGTTCTCCAGAAGTGACTGTCTCAGTCAGACGTCCTGATGTTTAATTGAAACAAGTCATCATTATCAAGCACCAAGTCAGGTGTATTGGAGCATTTTCCAGTCATGATTCTGACTGAGATGTTGACATGAGTGCTCTTTACAAGACAGTAACTGAAAACTGATATGATATGAATGTGTGACATGAGGGTGTCAATAGTCCATCTACAGAGGTGTTTTCACTACTCTTTCCTATGAGATCTCTTCTGTGTGGGCATGTACAGACTGTGCTTGACTTGACAGCTCTGTCACTCTCCTGTTAGTTTCATGCCACATGTTCAAGCAGTGTAACTTACATCATTATCACCGCTATTAGTTTACAGAGATTGTTGACATCACTTAATTTCCTGGCATATCTCCACCCAACTTCAGCCTGAGTGAAGGGCTAATCAGCCACTAATCAATGGTTGACTTTAATAACTATTCTTATGTATTATTTTGGTTGGGATGGATGGGTGTGATTTAAAAAAACAGACATAATAATCTTTGAATTTCCATTATTTTGTGGCTTTTTGAAGCACTGATAAAACATCAGCCCTGGTAGCTAAAACATTTTAAATAATGAACTAATAAAAGTGTCAAATAAAACTTCCACTTACATTACTTCACTCATTTTATGAACAGAGCTGTTGGTAAATGGGATCCAGAATCCATTACTTTCGCCTTTATACATCAAAAGAAATGACTACAATAGAAAAGCTGCTCAATGAAAGCATTACCAGATAATGACGGTGGTGGTGATTACTATTGATGAACAACCCTTATCATGCCCCCCTCTCTCCTGCAAATGGTCATTTTGTGCTACAGGTTAGTAAAAAACACACACTTATTTATCTATCAACTACAGCAGTCCCTCTCCTCTGGAGATATTTTAAAAAGCAAGGCATGAAAACTACCTCAAGGCATGGTCGCGGACAAGTTTAAAAACCCATGTAGATTTGGACTGGTAATTTATATTTGGGGCTATATGACTTGGTCTTTGATAGCTAAGGTTGGCTTACACGGGTTGATGTGGCCACACAGCATGCTCTCAGGTCACTGGGCTGCGGGCACCGTGGCCAGTCGTGGCTGGGAAGTGGCTGAGGTTTAGCCAGACTGCCCGAGGCCCCGGGGGCCAACAATGATTTCACACATCCCAGCAGCGCTGCACTGTTTGATCCCACAATGAAAGGAGTGAGAGCACATAGAAAGATCTAAGAGAGGTGAAAGAACAATGGGACGAGCAACAATGGACCGAGTTGATGCAGAGAGAGGCAGACGTGTACAGCAAGAGAGAGAAATGGGAGAGAGTAAAAGGATGATGTGGAGATTAAGGAAGCTGTGAGCACAGGAAAGAGACAGAGAGCCAGGAAGTCATGTTTTTATCTTTCAGCTTCACAGTGATTGCCTCTGAGGAGTCATCCCTCTTCCCTGGCTCAAGGAGAGTGACCAGCCCCGGCAAAATAAAAAAAAAATAAAAAGTTGTGGCCGTGACTCAACTCCACTGCAGGAAATGGTCAATTTATCAGCACACTGTGCACACACAGCCCACATTTCATGCATGTGAACAGGTAATTCTACCGTTTCACCTATGGCTCACAATGGAGGGGATAAAATGATTTCTAGAGTCAGCATCTGCTCACCAACACAGCCCTTTTTCAGTAATATATAGTCCTGATTTTTGTTTGAAAGGCCAAGGGCTCATGATTTATTACTCCTTCCTTTTGCAAGATACCAGCAAAAAAATGTTATGTCCATGGTGTTGGGTGGTGTGGCTCTGTAGGTGTGCTGGGTGTTGAAATAATTGTCCTCACCCCGATGAAAGGAATGGACTTGCATAAGTGCAATTTGTTGTTATGGATGGAAAGTTTGCTATTTTGGGAAATATATTTGTTCCCTCTTTACAGAGTGGCAGTTGATAAGGTTATCATGGTCAGAAGCCCACCACAGTGTACAGTCAGAGTGGTATTAATCTTCCCCAATCCTTTCTGTAAGAAAAAAGGAATAAGCATATTTCCCAAAATGCCAGGTGCTGTCTGGTAAGATGGAGAGAGAATGATGTCCTTTTCAGGGGAGACACTGGTCTTATAAACAAGCGCCCAGGTGAATAAAGGACAATGCAGAGGCACAAATCACCATCACAGAAATGTCAAACTCCTGGACTTTTATTTTTTCAATAATGTTAATCTGCTGACATCCCTCTGGACAAACCTGGGTCTATTCTTTTCGTGCGAAGTCTGTTGGCCGTGGTATTGCTGGAGACGCATCTCTGCATGTGTGACAAAGCCGCTGGGCAGAGGTTTTGCGTGTCAGCTGTTGGCGGCTCTCACGCTGCTGTGCCATTCCCAGGTTGACCGTCTCGCGTTAGCTCGTGGCCAACAGTCAGCCGCCTGTCCCTTCTTCTCGCCGCCGCTAAGGTTAACGCGAAACTGGCGGGCCCCGAATATCACCTCCAGCTGGGCGTTTGTTTGACATCCCTTGGCCTGCCCAGATGGTCGCCATATGTCCAGCGCGCCACGCATAGCAGTCGGGAACACAAGAGCAGACAGGGCAAGGAATGCGCCTACACTGCGATTTGTTTACCCATGTGCCCCTCTGGTGTTTGTTATGGGTCTGTTCGACGGAGCATCTGTAGTGACAATAAGATGCTATGCTGTGTGCAAATAACATATGAATAACCTAAACAGTACAGCAAACAGTGGTAGGCTCCTCTTACCCTAAAAACAAAGAGGCATCTGTTATTCTCCCTTAAATGTTTCGCTTACCATAACGCTAAAGCTCACTCCTCTGTTAACTTGAAATCAGGACAACTCAGTTCTCTTTACTTTTGTAAGTGTGTGTGGTAACAAAACATTTGTTGAAGTGTATTTTTCTCGTCTTATGCCAAATTAAATTAAACTGGTGGGTGGGTTCCATTGGGAGGAAGGCTTTTTCCGCTTGTTCCATGTTAACAGGAGATGAGAATAATCACTGCTTTGGGAAAAATTGGTTTCTTTTGATATTAGTAACCAGAAGATCTGCTTTCTTGCACAACTACTGAACAACAAGTATCGGAGGTCAAAAATTTAAAAAAGGAGGTCATGAACATTTAAAAAAGAACAGTTCAGATAATAACTCTAATGTATATCTTTTGCTGCAAAGTTTGTTTTTACAACTGAATAATTAGGGAGTAATTACAAAAAACAGCTAAAAGTAAAGGAATACAGTTTGATGCTGAACCCGCAACATTCTTTCTAGACTGGTAACAAACAGCGTGTTAATGCCAACATAGCAATAGCAAAACTTATATATAGCACCTCTAAGTCTATTGTCAATTTATTATGTCACACAATTTCTGTTGGATTACAATCAAAATTAAATGCATTTGATTTTTATGCAAACAGATTATCTTTTGAAGTTGCAAGTTTATTTCCTGTAGAAAACAAACTCAAGGATATTGTGGGGAACTTCAGATCGGGTTGTTTTTTACAATTCTGATATTTTACAGACTAAACAACAGACCTTTTTTCACAGCAGACATTCTGACTCTTTAATATTAGGAAAACATTAGATCCTGAAACTGAAGCAGCTAAATGGAATTCAGCTACTGATTTTATCGCTCGCACCTGTAAGTTCCTTAAATTGTGACATGTCAAAATATCTTTCAGTGGAAAAGGCCCATTAACTGAAAAAATAATCGACCAATTAATCTATTTGACGCCTGCACACATACACTACCTATTACCACCCACATAAACACACCTACAACTACAGGAGATTTATTTCTACTTTCCAGTCGCTGTGTTGCATTCATGAACAGCAATAAATGCTGGAGCACCCTACATTTCAGCATATTGCTAAAAGGTGGCAGGAGATCCAGAATATAAAATACAGAGAAAAACAACATGCAGCAGTGCCAGCCTACACCTTAAAAGGGACAATAAATTATGTAAGAAGAGTTAACTGATTTGTCTCAAATGGGGATGAGTTTAAAATACAAACAAGTTTACAAAGGAGGTAAACATAAACCAAAGGTTCAGCAGGGGCTTCAGAGACAGGAAAATGAATTCAGATGGGAAGCGGTGGGAATATCAAAAGAGAGAGGAGCCTGCATTTTTGGGATGTCGAGGACTCCAGACAGTACGTCTCAGTGCGGAACAGCTGGCTGGAATTACTGCAATTACTGTCTCAGTGACACTGATTCAAACGGCTTTATACCGCGAGGAGACACCGACACCTGAGGAAGAGTCACAGCTGGCAGTAGGTCCTGTTAACGCGTCTGTCACACACACATGATCGCATGGACGGACAGCATACCGGGCTGCACACACACAAACAAGAAATATCTGCATTAGGTTGCAGGACTGCTTTTAAATCCAGTCTTAAAGTCGAACAGACGCCTCTAGCATCAAAGCATGTAGTCACATTGCTGGAATGAAATACATTATAAATTCAAACAAATTTAATGCCTGATGGAAGTAAAACTGCAGTTTTTGCCTTTATTAATTACATAGGTTATCGTTTTAATTTCTCTGCAAACCAAAGTCAGAGTGAATGATCTTACTTATCGAAGGAAATAAAAGCAAGCTCATTAACATCTCGCAGTATTTTTGCATCAGACTTTAAAGGAGTAAATGATGAAGTAAATCATCACATATCTTTTTGGGAAAATCTCTTCAAATGAGTGTAAAACCAAAAAGCAAATACCATCCATTAGGACTTTGATTCTAAAGTTATTGTACCACAAAGAAGTACTGAACTCTTTCTTACCTTTAGAGAGCTATCAGATACTGTGAGTTGTTATGGTTTGCTTAAGGTAATGGATGGACTGCATTTATATAGCACTTTTAGTCTTAACCACCAATTAAAGCACTTTACACTACAAGTCAGCATTCACTCATTCATAGCACTTTTCTTAAAACACACACACACACATATCGATGCAACATCGGGACCGTCTAGTCGTATCTATACAAATTGGAGGAAGCTGAAAGATCAAACCACCACCATTCTGATTAGCACACGACCCAATCTACCTCCTGTGCTACAGCCACCTGGGCACGTTTTTGAAAAGACAGAGAACACAAGTGCACATGCTTGTCCTGGTTTTCCATCCAAGAACTCTGGAAAGTGGATGAAAGTAAGACAAGTCTGAATTGATGACATGTATCAACAATTGCGTCATAGATTTAAAAGAGTGAAAATATTTGATTAATCATCTACTGGCATTATGTTCTTAGCTTATTTTTCCAATACAATTAGTTAGACTGGATAGTTTTGTGGTGTATGTGCACACTGCATGTGCGAAACGCCCTTTGTCTGTGGTTTCCGCGAGTCTCAGTAACAAAATCATTCAAACCACAGCAGCATCTCCGCCCATTGGGCACTGTTGGCTGACGTGGCCTCAGGGACCCAGGGTGTGGTCGTTATTACCACCTCGGTGAGGAGCACAGTGATATTGTTAAAAGTTTCAGACAGCTCCATGCCCTGTTCTCCCGGTTCAATTGTTCAATTATTCTCAACCGAGCCCCCAGATGCTGCAGCAGTTGGGATTTTGTAAAGCCGCCGGAGTGCTTGTTTGATTTGTGGACTTTATGTCATAATATAACAAGCGTGTCAGAATCACATGATGCTATGTACAATAAGTTGTCAGTTTATCCTTGCACCAATACTAATGAGGCGACTTTCTGTGCATTTATTTCCCAGGTGGAATGAAGTGATTTTGATTTCTCTGACGCACAAATTAGACACTCATTTTGTTTTGTTTTAGTAGCTTTTTAAACGAGCGAGATCTGCTTGGTAAGTTTATTGACAGATGACCTACATGACAATCAAACAGTGGTCAAACTTTTTTTGTAATCCCTGTCACGGCTGAGTTGTAGAGTTTTGATTTTCTTTGTTCTCACAGGCCAGTGTTAGCAGATTGTATTGCATAGTTTAACCAACCGTCCAGGTAGCAAAGTTTAAATGCTTTACTTTTTTTCTGCCAAATGCATTTAGTAGTGAAAAGTTATGTTGCCTTTTTTTTTTTGCTTATTGGACCAAGTTTGAGAAGAGTTTTGATAACCAAACCAGAGTTGTTTTTAACCCTAGTCTTGTACTCTAAGGCAGCTAAGTCCAAGTCAAATTATGTTCTTTCTGCCCATTGAAATAACACTTTTTTCACCTGTGGATGAGGCCATTCAGTTTAATCATCCATCATTCTCCATCCTTTGTTTCACATGTCAGAAAGTTTACACCTTTATCATAAGGTCACAGCTTTGTTCACACATCTTCAAACCTGGAGCACAGGTCCAATTAACTAAATCCAGCGGCATGTGATCACATGTATTTAGTCCTTCAAATTCATTGTCTGAGAATTAATGATCTAAGATGTTTGTCAGTGTTTTACGAATTCACATTTAGTCCACCCATGCCTGGCCTTTAATCAAAGACAACATTAAAAGGACAATGGAATCTGAAAGTTCACATAGCCAATTTGCCTCAAGTGCCCAACTACATCCACCTTAGTACATTAAACACAAGAAAATAACATTTTATATTTTCTATTCTGTTGATACGAAACAACAACTTAAACTTTTTCAAACTGTCCAGAGCTAATTGTATCATAACTGAGGTAGAAAGCAGCAAGTCGTCATTTATTATCTAGTTGATAATGCAGACTTACTTGAAAGTTGAATTTCTGTGCGTCAAACTTAAAACTCACTCAAGTGAGCAAGGTCGGTTTATCGCAGCCACAGCGACTCTTGTTTATCACTCCTGAGTTGCAGGACCTTGCAACCCCCGTCCCTCCCCCTCCCTCAAGTACTCTAAATACCTTTAAAAAAAAAACCAAGCCAAGTGAGACTAGAGACTGAACAAGTGGCTGCAAAATAGAGGCAGAGTTCTGGTGGTGTAATTACAATTCAGACTACATGTATTCATCCATCCCTTATGACCTCTCCCTGAGGCGAATTTGTGTCATGTCCAAGAGGGGGAATTCAA